>SJOL01007812.1:789007-829908 GCA_004794785.1 Opisthorchis felineus | reverse complement strand
CCGCACGTCTAGATAGAAAGGCGTGATAAGGATTAAATACACAACAACTATGTAGGAAAGAGAACATGTTGTAGTGGAGACGGCCATTATATAGAAGGTTCCCTGAGGAAGGGTACGAGCTAGTGAAATATTTGCTCAGCAGGTCGAGTTGACAAGGTCATGGGCTACCACTAGGACCAGAGTTGGAACCCACATGGGCGCCTTCAGTTCTGCTGTCTATATTTGTCCTGATGATTTGCACTTACAAACTAAGAGAAACTTTGGACTAAATTTTATTCTGTTCCTAAGAGAGGAGAGGAAGAATTCATGAATCGTTTTTTGTTCCAGATGATTAACAGAGCATAAAATGGTAATTCAAGTGGAATGTCTCGCGTGTACAATAATTTCCTTGCAGGTTCCTTGCGTGTGGTGATCTGAAACAGCGACTACAGTCGCTGACTGACTGACGGGCTGACCCTAGAGAAATTCAGATGCGTGTTTAAGACCTTTAGTTAAGCGGAGATCATGTCAGTCCAGTACTTGGTGCGCATGCACAGAAAGTACCTTTCAGCAAAATTTATTCAGCTGGAGGTTCATCTATTCATTGTTTATCTTTGCTTAATTGTTGTCAAGTGAACATCTTCAACGTCCGAACAACTTTATTGCTGGCACGCATTGAGCAGTACGTCTATCTCGCTTGGTGTGTGAGAGAATGTTTTACGACCGAATTTGGCTATCTGACCCCCGTATCGGTGTGACAGTTTTCTGTCGAGTGCTTTCCGGTTTGGAACTAATTCAAGCTGTCAATCACATGAAATTCGTTGAGAAAAGTGCACGTCTTTCCAAACGTCTTGTTTGTTTGTTTACGTGGTTTTGTTGACACAGGCGCCAGCTGTTGAAGCTTCTCTGTCAGATTTCATGTGTCGCCAAGTACCGGATCTAATTAGATAAACTCGCGTGTATGAGTGTGCAGATTGTTGGGCCAGTTGACAGGAAATCTGTAGAGCGTGTCTACGAGGAACGACGAGTCTGTCGTGGTAGATTCCGAGGATCCTGGTTCAGGAACATGTCCAAACAAGAAGTGTCGGTGTTAGGTTCCACTGCTGTTTCGAGTCAGCCATCCATCATTCAGAAACTGAAAATTTTTCGTTGGTTTACTGTTGAGGGTGATAAGGATCAGTAATTCAGTGTGGCTAACACGAAGCTGGAGGCAATTTTTACTGTTCTGTTCAAAGGAATTCGAGAGGTGAACAGTGTGATTGTGAATACAGGATTCACATTCGGGTAGACTAGCCCCGCATTCGTTTGAGCAATCAGCTCCTTCCGGAGAAAGCAGTTCTCACAAAGTGCCAGTTTGGATGGTTTCCTGAATCTCTTCTCACTGCCTATGAACACCATCATGAAATCCGTTTTCCGGAAGAGAACTTCCTGGTCGTAATACACTACTCACAAGGTTGCTGAAAACTCTGACAACCCACGAGCGGTTTCACCCTTTTCGGGGCTCATCAGGTAGGCGCAGTCCCAGAGTTCCCGTCAACCTTATGTTCTACTTAAACCCAAATCCCACGAGATTAGCGAAGTACACCAATTCGCATACCAAAGGGTGTATTTCGCTGGGAACTTCTTGGTCTTTTATTCTGATTGATACCTTACTAACTGGGTTCTCTTTTGATGCCAGGTGACTACGTCTGCAGCCGGCATCAGTTTGAATTAGCTCATCTTTATAATAACAACTGTGTTAAACCAGCTACATTTGATTCCTTATACAGTCAACAATCTTCTAGTGTGATGCTATTTCAACAGATAGTGAATGGGAGCACTTGTGACCCTTGGCGACGGTGTCGTCACCACAGCCACTTAGTGTCATTCAGCATAACAGCAAAATCGTGGCATCCCTCAGCACGAGATACTTCCAAGATTAGGAGAATTTCTGGGTTTACGTCACAATTTCTATGAAAATTACGGATATCTCGCCCAACCCGAAGGTGGAAAGACTCTCGTTAAAAGGTAGTGCGTTTCTATGCTGCGGGCTTATTTAACCTTGTAACCACGTTATCTTTCATGCTGCATGAACTTGTAACTGAGTAATTTTAGGTTGCAAATACCAACTGTGAACACTAATCACTGTTGAAACCGGTCCCGTTTGCCTCGAAGCAGTGTTCTTGGTTGGTCATTTCAGGGATCGTCCTCCTGACCGATCATCAAATAAACAAAAAAGTGAATTTTACGTCTGTGCATTTCAGCAAAAACGTTCAAAGATTTCCCCCGAGGACTTGGTTTCACTTCAGTGTTGTGAGTTTGTGGGTTGTTGATCAGGTGGCTGTTTATCTGTTCGCTGAGCTTGGTAATTAATGGGCAAACGCTTTGTCACCAAAGGAAGAGGCATTATCGGTGCGCAGTTGCCTTGCCTGCGTTTATATAGCACCTGAAGTGCATCTGTTACCTCTAAACGCGATTGGCCAATTGTGTGACGCTGAGTTGTGATTTTATGCAAACTTGCTCGCTACTCAGGATCTACACCGCTTGACGTCTGAGTATTTAAGGTTGCTTATTGTGGTATCCGAGCAACAAATTGATGTGCAACCATTCATGGAGGTAGGGAACAAGGGCGATTTGGCTGTCCACCACGGTTTGAAAAAGGTAAAAAACAAAAGCGGATCTACTTTTGATCTGGACGAAAAACCATTCGGAAAGATAACGAGGGATTCAATAATGAAGCACACTGTAAAGTTTAGTATTCATTTTGCTTTTTGGACGTTTTGCTCGCCAGCAATACTGGCGGAAATATATCTTATTCTCTAAGTCTGGAACCTACATGGACTGGACAAGGTTCACGAGTTTCCCTCCTTTACAGTACAGAAGTACGTTTTAACTTACCTTATCCATAGAGCTAGACAGATCTGCACCTCGGATACACTCGCACGGGAAAGTGAACTGCTCAGAGATATACTGTAGTCAAATAGCTACTCTGACCGGTTCATTGAGAAGCACCTCGCCCTGAGTGATAAACCGAAACTGCCATTCACGGTACAGTAAAAATGCATTCATATGGATGTGGTCGTACTTTCAACCTATTTAGAGTGACATAAACATGGCTAGACTTGAAGCATATGGACCCGAAACATTCTAGTGTGCTTTATCCTAGGTTGGAATGCTTTTGGTGAAAAGGACAAAATACTTGGATCTGGGAGGTCCTGATATCTTCCGATATCATCAGATATCATCCGGCAGACATTTCCTGAGGTTCTTATAGCCACTGATAAAGTGAGCGAGAGCAGAATCCACGAGTAATCCTCCACCATATGGTAGCTCTTTCTAGCACACCTCCATTTGGGAAAAGACCAACTAACAGTGGCCTCCTCGTGTAGGTTAACATAATCATTCAGGAGTGGTCTGAAACGGGGCTGGGATCATAGTAAACACAGTTGTACGGCAGCTAAGCATCAGTGTTCGAACACCATTGTTATGTTGTCGATGGTGATGATGAAAAGGTAAAGAGGTGACTGTGTTCAAACACGTCTTTCTGCTTAGACAAGTGTTCACAAAAGAGGTCAGAACTGATCCGGTGAAAATATCCTTCCTGTCAAAGTAGTCCAGGAATCTTTGCTAACTATCCTGAATTATTCTGGATCACGGTTGATTCGAAAGCTGAAAACCAAGCAATAAAATCTGCTGAAACTTAAACGCCTACATTTAACTCATCTCGAAATTAGGGTCACCACGGCGTGCCTATTTGGACAGGTGGTTGGCCTTTGTCTTATATAATCAAAAACCATGCACAATCGAGTTGCGAAGGATAACTGCGTCACTCGATGGAGAGCTGAGGCTGAGTTGGGCATGAGGAACACCAATGTCGTCCAGGGACAAATTGAGGTGAGTGTGCTATAGATTCTGACAGTGCGAGTAGGCCACTACTCTATCTGTACCAACTAGCTCTCCATTACAAGCAAAATGGCTCACCTCGGGTAGCTTCCGGTAAGTACGATTATGTGGCCCTCTGCAGGTGATATGCGGTATTCTACTGGAGTACAAAGGACTTGACGGATGACGCCGTTGCCTCACTTTTTAATGCATTACTAGTGCTTATTGTAATACCACCACTCTTGAGACGTCTGATGGAACGCAACACGAGCCTTTGACTCTGTTCACCGATCGTAATCCTTCGGGTTTCCATCGGATTTGTAGGTACACATGCAGTGGCGTATCCGGCTCCGCGCAAACTAGACGGATAGTGCACAATGTACTCGATAGACCAATGGAAACCTGTTTGTGCCTAGCGTCTGAAGTCAGATAGGACGTAGGCTGTGTGGCCTAATGACCGACTGTGAGGGAAATTGTGCGGCTTATAGCCACTCAAGATGATAAAACCCTGAATGCACGTAGCTAGCTAGCTAGGAGGGCCCCGCTTTCTAATTGGATATCCAGCTCCTAGAACTCAGGTTGTCCTCAATCAAACAAAAACTCGTGCAACCGCTAATAACCGCATGAAAGTAACACTGATACGCCTAATTCTATTGTGAAGATGGGATTTCACAAATCTCACCCTCTAACTTGTGCGGCCACTGAGGTTGACTAGACGACTGGCATTCGCTTGACCTTGCCTGAAGCAATCCTTTTAGACTCAATTTTTCTCTCCAAAAAAACGCAGTATAAGCGGATATTCAGTTTAATGGTAAACAATGACATGTGGATTAGCAATCATTCAAATTCACCGTTCCTGCGTCAGGTTGTTGCTTGGCCGTTTTTCGTCCTCTATTTTCGAAATTCTAAATTGTTTCGTGGGGAATGTCATGCGTGAAACATTTGTCCGTTGGACTTTTCATTACTGTTCCCATCTCATCAGGCTTTGGACGGAACGGATGCTTGGCCACGAGACTTCGCGTAAAATTATAAACGCATTCCCTTTACATCATTAGTGTCTGCTTCCACCAATCTTTATCATCCTCAGAGACAGCGTCATCAATGTTGATAATGATGCTTCGCTTTCTTACAGCCACAAGCTTTAAGTAAGTATATTTAAAGTCCTGAAGTCTATAGGGGGAAAACTTGATGGAGAAGAGGACTGGATTCATTTGCTGCAACAACTTCAGCCAATCACAGGAAATGACACTGAGAACTCCTCATGGAAGTCGGACCGCACCAAAAGAATCCAAAAGCTTTGCAATCTTCTCCACACCATTGCACTAAGCGGAGGGTTGCTCACCTAGCAGTTTGTGTCATTTTGATGGAAGCATGAAGAACAAAACTTTCCTCCGTAGACGACAATGGGCATGCGTAGCACATGTCCTAGGCATCTAGCTGATAATAATGGACCTTTCCCGCAACTGATGTTCGTGCTTCATAGCCAGATACCCGTTTTCAAATAACATCGTTACAAATTTGTCGACAACATCCGATACCAACAACGCTTGTGAGACATCGGAAAGCAAAACCCATAAGTCATCTTACATCATTTGCCCACAGAGACCGTCTGATAACCACGCAACACAACATTTATTGTAGTAGCCTAACACACGCAATCCTTGAGACCCAGCGATATGCCTTTTTGATGCCATGAGTGACGCAAATAGACAAACGTTACTCGCTCCTTCAAGAATCATGAACTGACTTCATCAGGCACAATTTTTTCAGAGCTCATTAAACGACCGAGTTATGTAAAAATATTCTACAATCTCCAGTGCTTCCCAATGAATTGCAAGGGGCATGTTAAGAGACTGTAGGTTCTGAAGCATGACTCTGCACTCTACAGATGCAAGGCGTGAATTGAAAGATCGTATGAAGGTGGTCAGTTTGTTCAACAGCGCTTGTGTTTTGTCTTCGTCTTTAAATATTACGAAGATGTTTTCTGCATGCTCTAGACCGACAGATTTCTTACCGGCAACGATTTGGACACCGAGGTTATGAGAGCTCGTCGTTTTGTCAGTAATGAAGCCGAAGAAAAATAGCAGGAGAGCGTACATCTTTACAAGACCCCATTTTTTAGGACCGTGAATACGTGTCTGATGCAGCTTCCATCCGGCCGAAATCTGTCTGAAACTCACCGATGAAGCTTTCTTGTGCCGCCTTAGGACGATGAAGATCTGGAAGTAAGTATTCCGGACCAACGTAGTTATTTCGGGGGTGAGGACTGGATCTAGATTATTCAGAAAATCTGGAGAAGTTTTTCTATAGTTTCACAGGGGAAAGTTATTTGAATGAGTTTTAGACTAGGTGAGTGTTGATCTGTTTCGTCGCGCTCGGCAATTAGCTTACAAACCTTTCGTCACCGGTAATAATAGTAACAGCAGCGCGCCCGTGGGTGGGTACTTCATTCTTAACTGCGTGAGATTACAACATTTTTAAAGAATATTAATGACCTCTTGAACTGGTTGGCTGGTTGGGGAACAACTCTGTCGTAATCTTGTTGGTCAGTCTGCGACTTGTTGAGTGCTGGGGTCCGTTTTCTTGTATTTGATTGGCTTGGTAAACAGCATCATTTCGGGAGACTTGATAACCACTCTGATTGGTCTGTCCTTCCTGCTTTGATTGGTTTTCTTAAGCAGTTTTCTTTCTACCTTTTGACTGGTCCATCCCTAATTTACCTTACGTTGTGGTTTGAGTTATTTAGTTGGATTGGCTAGTTGCACATTCATGCCTTTCTGTTGTAGCAGCTGATCTGTATGGTTGGCTAGTTAATGAAGTATGTTTCGTAGGTCAGTTTGCTCCCTTGGTTGGAGATATATTCCAATCAGTTTGATTCGCCCTCTGGATTCTAGCTCTCGTGTCTGCTCAACAGGTTCCTCTACTCTCTTTTTTTGCAGTTTTGAGTTTTGAGATTCTAGAGTTCTCTTGTCCTTGGTACTCGGTAGACTGAGTCAGTATCAAAGGTTTCTTCCATGAATACACATTCTTCGGTCTTGCGTGCGCTTGTGTGCGAAAGTGTTTCTAGTCAACCTTGGGTTACTCCTTACCTTCATGCACAAAAACAAATGAGAATTGGTCGTGCCTTTTGACAGCGGCATGTGTTGACAAAGTCTCAATTAATGTTTGCCACGATTCTTGCGTTGCATCTTGTAAATGATATTGTCATTCAACATTGGATCCAATTTTTATTTTGGTCTTCGCAGGTTTGTAGGCCACCGTCGTATCATGTTGTCGTAGGTGTCTAGCAACCAGTTCAGTAACTTTCATGATTTATCGAAGTGCGATTCGTTTGCCTTCCCTATGTTTTTGGATAGATTTTGCTGATTTTTTTACAAAGCTTCAAATGAAATTTCCCAAGTATCCATTTGCTTGAAGAGAATTGTGTAGGCGCATCTCTTCTATAATCTTATATTCCGCAGTGTCGTACCGTGTCCCGGTCCGCTTGAACAGTGTCTGAGTGCAGCTTTGTTTGTGAAAGTTGGGATGGTTGCTGTGACGTTTCAGAATTTGGGTTTCCCCGCAAACTCAGTTAGTGCTTGTCCATTCGGCAATCTGCTGACATGGACGCTCAAGCACGCCAGTTTTTCATCATCCATCTCTTTTATTGTGAATTGGATATCGTCAGAATTGTTATTCAAAAGCCGGCTGATTTGTCACAGTCTACCCTTTTTGTTGACGACGAAGGTGTTATCCAAGTGGTAAATGCATATTTTGGGTTTCATGTACGGCTCTTCCATTGCGATCGCTACGACAAGTCGACCGGTAACGAAGTAGCCAAGCATGGCGAAGAGAACGATAGCCACCTTAGCTATAAGCGGTCTCCATGAGTTTCACGAGTAAGTACTACGTACAAAGTCTGGAATGCTGTTTTGCTGAAATGTGAGGTGGCACATTCAGCTGACGAATATCATAACCGAGGGATTCAGCCGGGATTCATTTATGTCCAATACTGACTCCACTTACGCATGAATTGGCGTTCAAGTAGGAAATTTGGTGAATTGAAATCAGGAGACCACTAATGAATATCATTACAGTTAAGTAACTGACAGATCCTCTCATTGCTATGTTTAATCTCCTGTAGTTTTGTTGAAATGAGGGTCACGATGTTCAAGATACTCGTGTGAGACAAAACCATGCCTCGCCACGTCAAACCGTATTTATTGTCAACCTGTTTTAGCACTGATACGGAGAGAACCTATCCACCCCATAACCATTCGGTGCAACCCAGGAAGTTTCGACTACCAATGAGTTTTACCACAGAGTTAAACGAAAGAGGATTAATCTGGACCTTTTCTACTGACGATAAACGATTCATTTGAAGACAGGCCAAATACTCCTCCCATCCATCCTCCCCAGTCTGTACACTCATCATTTTAGTGTGATTATATTTCAAGATGGATATCTACATTTATGTCCAACGAAAACAGGGACTAGATGACTTCCATCCTACTCTCGGTGGACTTGACCTCACACCAGTGGGAGTGAGCTTCCCGGGGGAAATTAGAGTTGCGAAGATTCACCCCAGTAAACTCACACCCATCTATCTACCTATCTATTCATCCATCTATCTTCCCTGACATTTGTAGCCCATTGGGGGGCAATCAGGCAAACGGAAGGAACGGACGAGACCAGGTTTTGCGTGCGGACTCAAGTCAGCCATGTTTGGGTTAACATCTGGATGCGTGATCTGGCATTCTTCACGCCCAATTCTCTTGAGTAGGTGAAGATGACTCAGTCATTTCACCAAGAACACGTAAGAAGGAATCTCCGAATTTTAAACTGAAGTGACAGATGGTAAAAAGACGCTCCGTCAACGGTAGGATCAATGCGTTTGATACATCTTACTTGGCTGGAAAATGAATAAATACATATTACAAGTCTAGTGCTTGTTGCAGTGATAGCTGTCCCTGGAATTTTCGTGGAACTCCTGTCTGTTTGGTGTTCTTTTTTGTTTGTTAGGCCCAACGGAAAACTCAGTGCGTGTTCTACCTAACTTTACGTGCTTGCTGATTGCCATTCGGTATTATCCTACTGCTACTTCTTACACATTGTTAAGAGTATTTTCAAGAGCATGTCTGTCTCTCGAATACTACATAAATGTTTGATTTTTGGCATGCTTTCTGACAGGTTGCTTAGTTGCGATTTGTTCAGACATCTGTAGGCATGCTTTGAGCCGCTCTGGCTAATTTAAAAATTTATTAAACACATCTTACAAAAAATACGGTGGGCTGGATGATCAAGAAGACTAAATTTTAGGCTTGATAACTGGAAGTGTTCTTTCCAAACTAACGCCTGACTTGTCTATTCCTAAGCCAGTTGATCAACTTTCCATACGATCTTAATGAAACATTAGAAGCACACCGGCATGAATAAACAATGAACGTTTCGAAGAAAGCGCATGGAGTCCGGAACGAGACGATCTCTGCTTTTCGTTCAATGCATCATTCTATTCTAACCAATACGGCTTCCAGTTTTGCGTTATTGATCTAAGGACCCAAAATGTCTACGTGTATGTGATAACTGAAGCTTCTTTGCCAGTACCTAGTGTCCTAAACGCACTGTGTATCTCCAAAGACAGGCCACCATTGGGACCTAGGTGAAGGCTCCTTTTCTGATATGATATCCCTATTCGGAGTGATCAACATAAGTTCTATATGACGGTATAGTGAAACTTAAAGTCGGTGTTCAAATTTATTTTATATTATGTATTTTATACGTGCATAATAATAAGAAATAATATTTTGTGTTGCATTCATTTGTCCATTGAATTCGGTTACAAATGTGTTTCGCACCCAGTAAATAGTGGAAATGGATTGTAGCTTTGTCGGTGGCTCTAAAATCAGTCACCTTTTACTTGTCACTCACTGCTTCAACTTCTTCTGGTTGGTCTCCCTCAGGTTTGCCATCGCTTAAAGGACATCATCTACGATAGAGTAGATTGTCTGATAAGCCAGTGTTATGACACTGGTCATTTGTCAACTCCTTGAATAGGAATACAATCCAAAACAGCTGGTTGGATGTAGCCTAAATTATCAACACCTTTCATTGTTCCGTCATGAACATAATCTACATGCATTCACCTTGAAGTGCTTACGTGATAACCGGTCCTAAATTGAAGTCATTTGTTTAGGACGAAGTAGGATCAGACAGCGTTTACTCGCAGTGGACTTTAATAGAAAAATTCAACGTGTATTGCACTCGGGAGATATGTAGTTCACTCCACATAAACAAGTGCGATCCAGTGGCACAGGAACTGAGACGCACACTGCTTACAAAAGAGCCTTCAGCAAACATCGAGTAGAAAGTTCACCAAGTTCCCATGATCCTCTGAATGTACCGTGTAGATAACCATTATCAATTTAACACTAACGCGTCAGTGTCACGTGACGTCTGTCTGACCAAACCAATAATATTCATTTCCTTTTTGAGGGACAGGAAGTTCCCATGACTCACTCTCGTCCAAGAGATGGAACTACTGTATCACTAACCACACGGCTAAACTTCCATCGAGTTTAAAATACTTGTAGGTATTCATATTGTTCTGTAAAAAATCTAGACTAACCTCGTGCTTCATGGTAGACCTTATAATTCGTTGCACTAGACAGAAGTCATGGAACCATTCATTCATGCGGTAAGTTCAGTCCACAAGCTCATTAGTTAATAACATGTTTGCGAACCAGTATAGCTTAACTATACTTCTGCACATCAAGGCCCACCACAAAAAACAATGGGCATGCTAAATGATGTTCGCATTCTCATATTTCTGAAAAAGGGTATCACCTGGTTGGGGGAGCTTCAGGGCCAACAAACTTAAATTTTCTGATTCCATTTGGAGGTTTGACATTTTGGTCATCAATTTGAGGGGGTCTCTATTAGGAGGAGCAAATGTGGAGTACTGTACTTACTGCTGGTATGACGAGAAAAGCATGTCGATGTTCGGATCAACTGTGCGGGGGCGTTTGTTGGCATGTGTGTGCGTGTTATTAGGTACACGTTCTCCGATGTGTGGTGTGGACCAGGGTTCCGCTTCTACCCATAAAGAACAGTCATACAGTTCAGTAACCATCGCTTCGACCGCTTCGATGATCCAACATTGGATTCATCGTGGTTAGTTATGTAATTTTTGCAAATCACACAAAAGGCCTGCTATTTACTCACTGTGCAATACGTACCTGCTTGATGCTGCATTGTGGTGCTTGCTATGTTTTTCTTCGGTCCGGATGTAAACGAGCATGGATTATATTTTTTACTTCACTGACCGAGTTGTCGTATGTCGGCCTAAAAAGAATTTCTTGAGAAGGATGCCTGTCTATAAATATTGCTCGCGGGAATACTCACGCTCACTAACGACGTGTTTATTGTGAATCATTTTTTCCAGCTCCTAAAAGATTAGATATACCTAATTTTTAGCCAGAGTTACCCTGAAAAGAGCATTTTCCTGATTGTCGTATATCTATTTCGTGGTATAACCTCTATACTCCCGTTCGTTGTGACTCACTCCACTCACATTGCTCACTCAAATGACGCCTGGCACAGTGCGACGGAGATCAAGCGTAAAAAAATCCTCAACAGTGCCACATCCGGTCCAGTGCGTGCGTACGTGTGACGTTTTTGGCCGCGTGACCACCCGCACGTAAGGCACCGGTGGATAGCTGCAGCGGTGCCAAAATTGTTCTCCATCTACTCAGGTGATAACCGAATTCAATGGGTGTATTTTTACGGATCCACACACTTGTCCGGTACGGATGGAAGTAAATGCCGGTGGGTGGTTCTCTTTGCAACCCGCAAAGTTCCGGTCGCGCGATATGGATAAAAGCAAGGCCTGTTCAAGACTGACGAGTTGTCTGGCTGTGGGAATTTGATTGGACTTTGACATACGCTTACTTCAGTGACACGACAGAAGCTCTCCCAATACTATTACAAAATCATTCCCATGAATTCGATCAGTCTTCTGCATCTGGAAGCGTATATTAGTCAACTAGCCCAGCTAGCATTCGACCGTCTTTCCCACGGAATCATGTGGTTGTCACTGGGGCTTCGGCCCATGTATTTTTTAAATTCTTAATATTCCAATGGTCGTATATCATCTGACTTAGTTTCTTTGGCATTCATGAATTTCCATCCACTCTTCAGAGTCGATGTCTCAAATTTCACCAGGTCGGTTGCTACTGAGTGCTTCTGACTAGGGCCAAATAGAATGCTTGACTGCGTGGTTTTGTTCATCAAGTATTTGGTGGAAATGGTTATTGGTGTGTTCACTGAGCTGGGCAGTATGATGGCCAACCTTTCACCGGTAATTAAGGTCATACCATCAGTGCACTGTTAGGGCTCGGAGTGGAACGTAGCGCTGCGTCAGTGGTTGTGCGCTGAGTAGTGGTGCGCGTATGTTAATGTAAGTGCCGCTAGTCGTGGCTGTCCTTCGATCACGATTGGTTTTTCGGTCAGGCGGCTCCACTGGTTGTTCTGTTATTCTGTCCTGATGGGTCGGTGACTACGTGATCGTTTCCCTGCTTTCCTCCATCAGTCGATGCTCGAGTGATCTCTGCCCTTGACCTCTCTGGATTCCACACTCATAAGCGATTTTGGAACCTATACCGTAGATAAGAATTTGTAAACCCAGCGAGTTGTGTCCGTGTTCATTACGTCAGGACTGTTTTTCGTCTCCCAAGTTGTATAATGAAATGTTCCTCGTCCATGAGTAAATTGTTATCCACGGTAAGGTGTATGTCAAAAACAACCTTTTTTATCAACAATACATGAGCTTGAGTCTAGTTACCACCAAAATTACTAAAGTTCAGAGATGCTGACTAGTGTTCTTCAAATCAGGAATGATACCCTTCCAACTGCGATTCACTCCAATGCCTTACCATTTTTCTGATATATATGAATATAATTGAAAATCTGTGTTAAATTTCCCGGTACGCCCACTGCTGAAAGCGAAATCCCAAACAAGTTGATTGAGTGACAGAGACCAACAGTGTTGACTGAAGATTTCCGGTAACGAAATATTAGACACTGCAAGCTTACTCACAACAAGAAAGGAAACAGCTCGGGTTATCAACTTCTGTGAAATAGATGAAAATATCTTATATTCCGTCTACCAGCTCACAGGCACTTGTATGGGTAACTGCAAAAACACTCGTAAGTACGGAAGGAACCTCATCGGCGGACCAACAGGAAAAGCATTTTTCGCATTCGGCATTATGTG
Organism: Opisthorchis felineus; assembly: GCA_004794785.1. Taxonomy (NCBI): domain Eukaryota; kingdom Metazoa; phylum Platyhelminthes; class Trematoda; order Opisthorchiida; family Opisthorchiidae; genus Opisthorchis; species Opisthorchis felineus. Next base: position 816,818 of record SJOL01007812.1, on the reverse strand, counting down.
AGGATCGACAAGTGGTCCCGTGTGACACTTGTTGTACCGATATGTTCTGTCGGAACTCATTTTACCTCAGTCGTTCCTGGTTGGGGGAGCATTTGTGAACAAGGAGGAAACGTCAGTTTTCTGAGTTTGAGCAGTTTCAATAAAAGGACAATGAAGGTGTTGTTCACAGTTATCGCAGACTACCTAAAGCCATAAATGAACTTGTGTATACGAAATTGTTGTGATGTGGTTTAGAAATAGAGAATTCTGTGCTTATAGGACTTATTTCTCCCCCCTTTCAAGCATTGTGACCGACGAATGCAAAACCCACAATGAGTTGCGTAGTAGTTCTGGTTTAATTCGAAGCGGCTCATCAGCTACTTACTGTAGTCAGTATGATAAACAAAATACACTCACAAAATCTGCGAAGAAATAGGTTGGCGTCCTTCAAACAAGAGGTTGAATGCGTTCACAGGTCTGCTTATCGCAAGTGCCTTTGTAGTGATCATTACTTAGTTTTCATTATGCCCTTGTGTATAAAGTGTAAGACAGTACTAATACCAGACGGATGTGTACACAGGATACTAGAACATGGACAAAAACTTCAATCAAACGTTTTTCACTAATATTTGTGCGATAATGTCGACATGAACTAGCTGATTAAACCCGTGATCGTATTAGTACTTGGAAGCAGATCTTCGATACTGCACCGGACAAACTTTTATCTACACTGACAACCACACTCCAACCCTGCCATGTCTCCTTCTCGCCAAACCTCATGCCATTAACCTTTGCGCATATGGAACCTTGGCTACTGAAGTGGACAAAATGTTCTGCATTCATTAAACATTGTGCTAATTCCAACATCGTCTTTGAAAGCCAGTTTCAGACGTCTGGCGGTTACCCGGTATTGTCACTGCACTTGGGTTTTTTAAGTTCGCGTTATTTCAGGATAGTTAGTTGAACACCACCCAGATAGATCTCCCTTTGAAAATACCGAACGTCGGATGAGACCACTTAAAGGCAGTTGTTTCATTAGAGATACTCCAACGACAGTTTCCCACATGGAGTACAGCGTTTTACCAACTAAACCAATTTTGTTTGGTCCTCTGAGGTGGTCTTTCCAAGGGATGGCAACTGCAGGTAATATTCGTACACTTAACCTACCACTGTCAAGGCAACATGCATTAAGCATAATGTAGCAAACCTAATCCAAACCTTCATGTCCTTGAAAAAATACCTTCGGTTTTTGTCACAACTAGCATTTTGGTAACTAGAAATCGTCCAAAGAAAGATCCTTCTCATTAACATTCGGTGGACTCCATACCGATGAGTGAACTCCTGCCGATTCAGATGAATACCATGCCAGTGGGGATAGTCCATACTAAAGTTATTTGAATTCTGGTTGGAAAACGCAGTCAAAAAGCTCACTTCAGTGACCATCCGGTAAGCAGAAGCACATATGAATAATACTTAAGTGCAGCCTAGACTACTGAAACCTTATTCAGGCCATGAAAGATGAGATTGTGGTTTCCAAACAGTGGCACGTCTTTTTGTCATTAATGGACTGGATGATTATGATGCTTAACGTTTTTTTATTTTCAGTTATCTTGAACAAGTTTACGGTAATTAAAGATGCCGATTCAGTCGTGGCTTTTTCGTTAACCTGTGATCACACTGTGATTTCGGCACAATCATTGCTAAAAAGGGAATGTGATTCCATCTTTTCGAATTAGCTATTAAAGTTGAGAGGACAGGGTTTCTCATCCAGAGGCTTAATGTTCCTTTTGGCACGTTCGTTACTCACATATCATTTTAACGTTGATGATATACACCTTTGGAGTTATCCTTGATAAAACGCACTACTCACAAGGTTGCTGAAGATTCTTCGACAACCCACTACCGTTTTTGCCATTCTTAAGGCTAATCAGGTAGGCGTAGTCTCCGAGTTTCAATCAACTTTACTTCCTACTTGTACAACAAAATCTACATAAAAGGTAAAATGTACTCATTTGCAAATTACTTTGGAGTTAACAGGAGACGAAGCTGAATTCCTCCTTCATGCTGTTCTTCAGTTGAATGTGGTGCACGTAGTTCATCTTATGTTTGATTTGTTTTGATATTCGAGGCTTCGCAGTACACTTTCTTGACTAGGCGCACTACACATAAAAATCCAGGAAACAATGAAAACATTCAAAGTTTTGTTTACCACATATGACGGTTAAGTTGAACTGCTAGGAAAGTATAGTGATTCGTTGGTAACAGTAGGCTTGACTATTAATTCAGACCAGTCACGGAAAAAACCAGCTTCAACGCAGTGGCCATACGAGAGCAAAACGGTACATCAGATGGGTTGTGCAAACTTCCCGGGAATGTTAGCAGATACATTGTCAAACCACTTAGAAGAGAGATTTCTAGCGTGGTTCGCATGATGTCAAACGGTCAGGTTACAAAATTTTGCCTGATGATTTATATGGCGACATTTCCAAATAAACAGACATTCTGGAGCGGAGGCAGTCGTTCTCCAGTTTGTTACACTCATTCCGTTGTGATACCAACGGCCTGGCAGCAGTCTGAGAACTGGCAGACTACTCTGACAGCGATGCCATTATTTCTTGAGTAACAATCCACTTCGACATTGTCCCAACCGCTACACACCCACACAAGCAACACAAACAACACATCGATCAATCAGTGTCAAGCGAACGGGAAAACGGATAATTCGCGACTAGTTGCCAGGGTAACGCTGCGGTTCTACAAACGGCGCGCCGAAACAAAGAACACTCATTTAGATGAAGGGATTCGAACAATTACACCAAGAGAAGACTGTTAACTAAACGCCGGCTTTGAGCCCATCAATTAGATTTCAAAGTAAACTGGAACATCACAACGCGGTTGCCGCTATGCCCAAGGCCCCGACCGTGTGTCATAGCAACCGAACCAAAGACTATGAATCTGTCCAAGAAGGCACGTACATGGAGCAAGTGTGTTGTTCGGATGTAGTTGAACCCCGTGTTTTTCAGTGCACATCATGGAGAAAAACTTATCTCTCGAAAATGTATGTGCCCTACTAAGCATCTGGAATCTTCATTTCGAATGCCTTTAACCACCACAACCGTCCTGTCTTGCCCCAACTTCGTCGGCTGATATCTTGACCAAAACACATTCCAGACCTTGTCGACTTTTCCAGACACACAAAATCATGCTGCCCCTTCAACAGTTTTTGGTCTCCAAATTTCTAATCGCATTCAAGATATTCTGTAGTGGAAACGAGGTGAATAGAAATAGGCTAAGAATGAAAGTGATTTCGTCAGTTTGTGCGTCGTGGTCATCATTGATGATAGCAATACAGCAGTAATATATATATATATATATATATATATATATATAGTTGAACTTTTTACATATGCCCGGCAATCCGGCTCACAGAGATGAGCTCCGGATAACGTGTTAATTCTTCATTTATGTTAAGCAAACCAACACACGTTGGTCTCGGAATCATCTACTACAGTGGATTACTTCACCTTTCACGGTAATAATTTTGAGATAGTCCAAGGTGTCCACTCAACGACGGTGTTTATTGATGGAGTGCGATTCATAATACCATCCGTGTTGCATGCCTTCCGCAATGTGGTTATGAAATTTCACTTAATTTCCAACATCTTTTGTGAGGGCACGACGGAATTTTTCAGTTCGTCTGATGAGAGTACTCCAGAAGTTAAGCCATCTTGTATATCCAACACTTCATAAATGTACTGGAGTGACTTGATGGACCTGTGTGGTAGTTTTGGTCAGGCTTTGTTATCTAGATAAAAAAACGTTGGTTTTCAGGTCTGGACAAAACATATTTAGTGAAGAGACGAGCAAGTGCATCTTTTGATATAAGTTCCTTTTAGTGACAGTCAACTAAAAAACTGGGTCAGTGACATAGGATATTTCCACTGTGGTGTACCCCCTCTGAGAGTGAGTCAGCCATCGGTGGAACCAAAGGTAGTTTCCTGTTTGGTTCTGAGATTTTTGCTTCATTAAAAGCGGATCTACCATGAATAAGACGTCAAAAAACCTCTCCAAGATGAGAAGGTTTTTCTTGGATGAGTTTTCTTGAAGTGTGTCCATGAAAATAAATCGTTCTATTTACTTCTCTGATTAGCTCCTTCAATTTTGTGAGAATTCTCCCTAATAACGTCCAGCAAGGCACTGAGCAGTAAACTAAAGCAAAAGACTCACTCACAATAAAGAAAAACTCACCTTAAAAGTGGTTGTTTTGCAGCTTAGGGCGGAACAGGTCGAGTTGTACTCTTTCAAACCACTTCAAGGCGTGTCGACTGATCATCAGTTCGTGACCGGTCCTCACTTTTGACTCAGTCTGTGAAATGATGGCTGGATATTTTTACTAATGTCTTCTCCTCAGAACTCTGTTTTTCAGTCAGTTTTTCATCGTGAAAGAGTGGAACATGACATTCAAAAGATTGCTAATGCGTAAGTTGCTGGTAATTGTCTGTTGCACAATGAGTGCATTTCGGACTGACTATTCCAGACTCTACTGCTCATGGGAGGATGCTCGAGCAATCCAAATGCCCTTCGGCCTGTTCTCCTGCTAGGTTTAAGTGAAATCGAAAGCGCAACAGAATATTGCTACCATTCTGCCTTTCTACATGGACTTATAAAACAGACAACACCAAGAAGGAATTAATCACATTTACAACTTGTTGCTTACATTGGTCCTCCAGTCAAACGAGCATATCGCACACCTGCTCCAGTGTTTACCGAGAGACACGTGCTTGTGGAAAAGAAGACAAGTAAGCCTCGAAAGCTTTTTCTCCCGGCATACGTGTTTGTTACCAGCTAATGGTTTGTGTCATGTGCTTGGCATGTTTTTTCTTTCATGTTTCGCTCGGATAAATTCATTGTATCTTTTCTGCTAGGGACAGAGAGGGTTCCGTCAAACAGACATTGATAGAATTCTTTCCACTGTCAAGTGAATTCAGGTCTGCAGATGAGACTACACGGTGATTGTTCGGTTGTTGCAGGACAGTTGCTTCTGTTTCTTGTCTCACCTGCTCTAACAGTGTGTTGTAATCCAACTACACAGCAACCGGATGACGAGATTCGCCCCTTATAGATAGCGGGCGCTGAATTTTTTTTGACGTAAAATGTCAATAAAACGTCTCCACAAAATGATTAGTAGGTGAAGTTTTGATTTTCAAGGATGAATGTTGCCCTTGGAAATTGTAATCTTTTAATCTCCAAATCGAGTTGGCATTTTCTCATTGTTTAGTCTCTACCCCCTTGACAATCAGCTTTGTATGTTGACGGAAATTAATTGTGAATTTATAAAATACGAGTAACTGTAAAAAAAAGAAATCAGGTTGCGCAGTTTACTTTTTTTCAATTGCGTTTGGAACCGGAAACTCTGTGAACGACATTTACAACAGGCTCACAGTTTCTCAATTTAAAAACATCCGCAAGTGCAGAGTAATCAAGTTGGGTCAAGTTTTCTGCCACCTTACCGAACCCCCGTAACCTACCGTGAAGTTGTATTTTAACCAAAAACAGTGAAGACGATGATAACCACCAAAAGTGAATTGGTTTATTGAGTGTTGACGCTTCTCCACTTTGTTGGCGTATTATGAATTGACATGTCCCAAACTTGGTACTGGGCTAGTTTCGTTAGCTGAATTATCAGCTAAACCGGTTCACCCAAGAAGTCCCCGATTTGATAGGGTAGTCTATCGGTGGTACTTAGGTGAAGAAACGTTTAGCATGACAGCCGACCACGGTGGTTCGGTTGGGGTACATATCCAGCGGTCAGTAAATAGCCAACATTACGACATTGGAAGGCATCTGTTTTTCATCTCTACTGGATTTATTTGGTCGAACATGGTCTATAATGTAATGCATCTGGGCTGTCGAAATTCCCTCCTCCTGAGGGATCTTCATTTTGCTTAGTCTTTGGGATAACTTATTGTGAAGAAATTCCCCATGCTTTGATCACCGTCCAACATACACCTTTGTGCTGAGTGTGGTTTATACGATGCTTAGTAAGCAAGCTCATATTCAGTATTTGTCCACTAAAATGAGGCTACTCTTCCAGATGTTTTGCTATCAATTCATGCGTAGGCACTTCATGCCACATCAACCACTTGAAAGGTAGATTAGCTATGACGTATAGACCCTGCCGCTTGCCAGTTGTCAGATTGTACGTCAAGACCTTAAAAGCAGTAGCTGATCCTGTCTGGGTCGACAACAAGGGCAAGTAATTTTAGTGTTGTTACGAGATTTGTTAGTCAGAAGGAGAAAGCACCGTTCCCTTCGTGACCAGTCTTTATTGCGTGCAAGTTCAAAATGACAATCTGAACAGTGTACTCGGCCTTGTGAATAAATACCAATCAACCGGTAACGGAACAGCGTGGTCAATACAAAACATGAACCAATGAAGTTAGGACTAACAAGAACAATCGATGCGCACGCAAACTTTTTACTGATTCGGTTCGTTCGAAGATGTGAGCAACGTTAAACATGGTATTCACTTGGTAATTGATCAGGTGGCTGTTGATCTGTTCGCCGAGCTTGGCAATTGATTTGCAAACGTTTCGTCACCATTCGAGGAGACATCTTCAGTGTATGCACCCGAGCTACCAATATTCCAAAAAATTACCAACGGTATTCACTCTCTGTAGCAATGCTCAAACCCCTGATAGTCGTATCACGATCATATGGATGTTGTCCCTCACTTATCCCATGTGTTTTCCCCGAACACAGTGAGGATAAGTTTCAAATCATTTCGAATGCGAAAGATGAAACTCCACGATATACATCCCCCATACTGCGACAGACTGTCGTTTGCACGCGAATTTGGTTTTGATAGAAGACTCAGCTGAATCCAGCTGAATCTCTCGTTTTATGATGGTCCGTTTCAACTGAATATACTGCAACGGGCCGCCTCATGTCTCAGTTGGTACGATATTCGAGATATCGCAAGAAGTTTTCCACCATATTATGAGTAGTGTGTTACGTCTGGACATCAACGTAGTGCGATATCTCGAATATCGTACCAACTAAAAAATGAAGTGGCCGGATGCAGCACATTCAGCTGGAGCGGACCATCATAAACGAGAGATTCAGCTGGATTCAATTAAGTCTTCTGTCAAAAACAGATTCATGTGCAAATGAGAGAGTCTTTCGCAATCCATCCAGTTTGGGTTCAAGTAGAACAAAAGGTTGACAGGAAGTCGGGGACTGCGCCTACCTGATGAACCCCAATAAGGGAAAAACCGGTAATTGGCTAAGAGTCTTCAGCAAACTTATGAGTAGTGTGTTGCATATGGACACCTCCCAGTGTTTTTTATTTATAGATGAAGCCATAAATTACTCTTTCATGTTATTAAATTAAATACATTACAACTACACACACAGAGAAGATACGTGCAAGCAAATGGCATGGTGACATTTCTAGATTTTGTAAGCATATCAGATTCTTATGTGTTTACTATATGATAAATCAAAGTTAATTCTTGCCAGTAAATCCGACTGAATGGTTGAAATAAGCTGTGTACTACAAAACAGTGAGGATAAAACTGGCTTCATTATTTTGTACTGCATGGCACTGAACTACTTTCGGATGTTGCCTGTTCATGAGGTACACTATCATTTCGTAAACAAGACTGCATTTTTCGGAAAGGTCTCGTAAACAATCAGTGTTATTTATCTCTTACATAGATGTGGTATACAGTTTTTTAACCTTATATCGCATACAATTTTGCACTTTTGATCAACGCTTATATTTCGCAATTAATACATTGTGTTTCGGTGCAGAAACAGTTAATTCAGGTTTCATGGTTGCCATCCATCACATACTGTATACATTCCAAATACAATAGTCGAAGAATCGAAATGTGGCCCACCATATAGCTGCGGGATCGAGTATTATTTTTCAAGACTTCTGGCTTGAAAACTACGCCAGAACTACTCAGTTCGCTTTCCCTTCATCACCATGCTTTGTGGCGACCCGCAAGAGGGAGGGAAGTAATAATCGTTCGCCTATCTTGCCTTGCTGCATTCACCTGGATCTCCATTTACTTTGATAACACTTCGGCGAACGGCACGCAGCGATTTTACAAACATTGAGTAAGTATCCAAAATCTACCTGGGTTGATGGTTTTACAACGCTTCAGCTCTGTGAATTGTAGCGGTAAACTTTTGCTAATGTCAACACAATCAACATTTTCTCCAGTTAGTTGATTCCCAGTTAACATGTCTCTAGGCACGCTTGTTCTTTGAATATGTTTACTCCTCTGGGTCGTCCTGAATATAACATAGGAAAAATTTTTGGACGGGAGAGATCCACTTTGATGGCTTTACTTCCTTATATCGAATAGGCCTGTTCGCATCAACAGCTTTATTTTCAAATCAGTCTCGTCCATTTTTGTGTGAGAAATGTGGAAATATCTATGATAATTTAGACAATGAAGGTGATTACATGATTGCTACTGATAAACAAAATACTCAGTGGACTGTCGATAAAACTTCTCCAAATAGTTGATACGTATGTTGTTCCTCAAACTCTAGGCCAGGCCTACCCCCTAGAGAAACTCGTCCAGCATCCACCCAGCTGCGACAGCACTTGATCGACTGCATTAGGCTTCATTTCCCCTACTTCATGCGTACTGTCTAGACGATGAAGATGTGCTGCCTCGGGTGGACAAAGGCTGTTAGAACGAAATGCAGCAAAACACCCGTCAGGGGGCGGTTTCCTTTGAAACACTCTCCACCCCCATCTCGGAGGGTCTCTGATGTGCTCGGATGCCATTATTCATTACCAGACAAGCCTCCACGTACCATCATCGAACGTTGTTCTACCATTGGCGCTAAGACAGCTTCCAATGTGCACTAGGCCTCTGCGAAAGCGAGACATGTTATAGCAATTAGCCGTGCGTGTGCAGCTGGCATGCGACGCAAGTTCCTTCACTTTTATTTAGATTGGGAAGAGAGGATGCAGGCTTGTCATGAGGTCTTTTCTCTCAACTGTATGTGATAGTTCTGTACTGTTGTCGAATGACTCACAGCATTTGTCAACTACTGGGTACGGAGATAAGGACGAAGAATTTTCCTCGGGATTCGCACTGTTTCCCCTCTGTTTTCCACAAGTCGGCTCTTTGTTGCCGCGCCTTAATTATGGCTTGTTGCTGGGCTGCGTACCTGTCACTTCGGGTTTTTGGAACCATTTTCTCAGAATTCAAACGAATAACAAGTTCTGGTCGGTGGCGTTTCCGTATGATAGACAGGAGAATCAGGAATGGAATAGAAACAAAAACCCATGAAGAAGAGCAATTTCGCAAATAGTAGAAAGGCTGGATCGCAGGAAACTGATTGGGGTGTCCCTAAACTTCATGCAACTTTGAATGCTAGATGAGACTCTTATAGTTATTGCGTCATACTGGAATTAGAACACTAAATGTGAGTCCTCAACGAAAATGGGCTATGCTCAGTCTGGCTTTGCGCAAGCGGACGAAGACACACTAAAACGGTCTTCCAAGGATGATACGTTCATACAAAGAGCACGGCTACGGATAGGTGCTAAATACTAAATACTATTAGGTAAACCACCACCCCAATGTTCAACATGGATCACTTCGGTTTTCACATGAATGGTAGAACCTCTTTGACTAAATATTTTGCTGTCACATGTAATTTCTTGCATTTAGAGAGAGAGAGAGCGTGCGATGTGCAGCTGGTTCTAGTGAATATCCACGCTATGCAGTCTTATGCACCACAGTCTGAACAGCGGCCATTCGCCCATACTGCGTTAGTAATGTCCAGGCTTTCGAGTCTACCACTTCCTAGCCTCCCCACAAAAGCGTTCCTTAATTTTGCGGTATTTCATTTGAAGTAAAACTCATACTTCTCATAAGAGATCCATTTGAAGAGAGGCCCTGTGACTGGCACACAAGAGCTCTCCCCGCCGAGCACATTCTATGGTGGGGTCTTTCCGTTCCCATGGCAACCTTATGTTACCGTCACCGTGGTGCAATATCTCGGGGAATTAGCTCACCGTAACAATGACACATATACTGTGTTGGTCTGGGTTTTATTGCTGGGACTCATCTATGAAATGGCAAACTTGGAAAATGTGTAATCTGTTTCGAAAAATACAAATAGGCATGCGGACTAAACTGAAAAGAACCCTTCTGTTAGGTGTACTTTTGGAAACGTGCTTGTTTTTACAACTGAGAATCATAGTACTTTTTCTTGAACATGGATGTTATGTCTGTCGAGTCGACTGACGACCTGTTGTCAGTCTATCATCGACTTCGTCCATTCTTGTTAGAAAGTCTTCACCTTAATAGTACGCATTTTGGGCGTACCGATCTTATGAGGCTCTAGTTTGGGCAAACGGGCCTACTGTTGGGCCAGGACCAAGCGGGAGGTGTGGTAACGCCTAAAAACGATTGAATTTTAACCGTAGCACTGATGCGTTAGCAACAGATGGGCCTGTCCATTTCCGTTTTGTTTACGCACACGAACCCACTGCGAAGACGCAGGCGTAAGCTGCTCGTATGACGGTGCAATGACAGCAAGCTAGATACCGCGGTTGTCACGACTTGAATGGGTACTTTTATAAATGGCGAAAGATGATTGGAACTATTCACGCTTGCAAACCAAGCTTGACTCACTCTGATCTGGATAAAGCTATTCTGAATGAAGCAGAAATAAAAGAACACCAATTAACAGGGAAGTGTATACGGAGAGAACCTGGAACTACTCAACTAGCTAGATCAATTTGAAGGGGCTTATGAGTCTTTTTTTAGCTCCAAAAAGTTCAGGATTTGTCTTGTCTCCTTGCTCGTCCATTTTATGTGTGAATCCGTTAATATTCTTTGGAAGCAACAAGAAGAATCTGCCCATTGTTCAAGTGGGATTCGGTCAGTGTGCTTTGCGCCTGTTGCGGGGTGCCACCGAATATACGCTATGATGAATATCACTCGCTATGAGCAGTCTTTTCAGCTTAACCCAATAAGGTTCATTCTTCAATCAGAGATTAGTTCAAACTTTCTCCTTCCCCAAGCAGTGCAATTGTATACTAAGGATGCCAGGAAAATCCTGTCGTGAGTGTAGCTTGTGAAGCACTAGGAAAACCTCCGAGTTTTTGTTGATTTTCCTCTTATTTCCCATAAAAACGAGGTCGAATAGATTCTAAAAAACATGCTTTGTCTAAAAAATAACGACTGAAAATTTTCCGCGAACTTCACGGACTTCATAAATCAACTTGGTTTATACGAAGGCGATCGGTCCATACTTAGCATAAATTCGAGCACTTTAGAGAACGCTTAGGGCCTGAAATTTTGAACCACACATTTTAGGATAGTATACACTTCATCTGCTGTCCAAGTTCTCTCTATCCATGAACGCCATTTCTGTATACGCACGATATCCTAGAGGACCATTCAGCTGTATGTAGAACATGTCATTACGTCTGTGCATGGGACAGTCTGGAAATTAAGTATTCAGGCAGGGTGATAAGATACCGACATATTTTACTAGCCTCCATCGGACTTGAATGCTTCAGACAAATGGGAATACATGTTTTGTTCAGTTTCCAAATGTGTGAGACATTCGGGATTATTTCGTTGTGAATAAAGAAACAACGTTCATTCCTAGCAGGGATGTAATCACAGAGTCAGGATGGACCGTCCATCTTGAAATTCACCTTCCTTTATCATCTTGTTTTAATGGAGTGGCCCGAAAATGTAAAGTAAGGGAAGATTATCAAGTATCTGGGGTATTCCATTTTCAGTTGAATGTGACCTTAGCAACCTATGGTTCGTTTTACCGGGTAGGTTTGAAACATGAATGATAATTACAAGATTATTCAATAAAGTTATGATTAAACACCATTCGTTTCGATGCTGGCAACGTTCACTTTTGTGTCTCTTTACGCTCAGACCTTCCCCTCCTTCATTAACTGGAACCTTGATAAAAGCATCAATTACCAGTGAAGTGGTAATGGTCCCTTTGATGTAAGGGTCTAAGGATTCATGTCACGGGCATCAGGCATGTTGAGTTCACATCTATGTCGGGTCTCTTTCGATTAATGAAGTGGTTTTGTTTGCTTTTACGGCCTCTTTACCGCTCAATTCTGTGCTTGGTTCTGCGACGGCCAAATAACTGATTGAGTGAACAAACGCCTTGGTGAACAGCGTGGATAATTCCAACAGCAGACAGACAATTCGTCCAATTTTGGAAAATACTTGAGGATACAGACCTCATAATAAGTTTTTTTGACAGGCATAGCAGTCTCAATCTGAGTGACAAATGAGCCAGTCGGCAGACTTTAATGAAGACTGATTCCCTACGGGGGTACCACAAGAGAATTCTATAAAGACTTACGCACAAGTAGCACACGTTACTAGGTTGTCGAAAGTGAGAGCCCTTGACAACGATAAGTAAGAAGCTGCGAAGTAAGTCTTCCTAGAACAATTGGTGGTAAAACGGTGTTATATTTAAAGATATTGTGGACGGAAAACTCTCTTGGTACCACTTTCCGGGTTTCTTCAGGACCGTTTGTAAGTTTGATGAAATAAACAAGTTTTGACAAATACAAGCTTAGTTCTGAATCAGTTTTGAAACATCATGGCAAGCGCATTTCACACAGGAAGTTGATTAATTAGGAAGTTTGGTATGCAATGTGGCTGGGAAGACCTGTGATCTTCAAGTCTCTAATCTACTAGTGTTAACTGAGGAAAGTCCTCAACACATTTGCTGCAATAAAAATGCTGCCAAATCGATTTTGACACTTACAGGAAAAAAAAATCCGTCGATTGCTTACCAAACCTCTCTGAAGCAGATACAGTGAAATTTTGGTTGCTGTTAGTTGTGATGTTCACCGAAATTGCATTCACAACATCCTCATTTTAACAACCCTCCTCATTTATCGATGCACGTAGTCTGGTGAGTCCGCATCAAAGAGAAACGTCTCTCTATTGAACTTCATTCTCATTATAGGTCCTCAGGCAATCCTAGATCTAAACACACGAACATGTTTGCATTTTGAGCAGTTTGACTGGTTTGCCCAACATCTCGAAAGACCACCCTCCTCTTTAACTCAACCGACCGGACTGATTGAGGCAAATAAGGAAGGTGAGTGTTTGAACAAAAATATGTGATTGTAAGCACCGGGAATAGCTCGTGCATAAGTTGATGTTTGAAAGTATAATACGGTAACAACATACTAAGCTTCCGGTCTTCATCAGTGACGAGTGCTCAGCAATTTGTCTTCCAGAAACTAAAATGCTAGATTTGGCTTCAGAATAAGTCAGAAGGTAGTTGGCGTCACAGGCTACTTCTGTGCACCGTCGACACCCAGTGAATTATTCGCCATATAAAGGTAGTTGCAGGAGTGTAATGGGTCATCATTTACCGAAAAGTGTCCTAAATCCAAGATCCCTTTTTCTAAGCTCAGTTCACTTGATAGGTATCTTCCAACTGTTCTTTCCCTACAAGCACGTCAGAATTTTCTTGGTCTGTCTGACTGAGTTACGCTGGAGTTGCAGCTATATTGAAGGGCGTTGAAGGAAACTGTAGCTATGTTTCACTAAAAATTGTAGCAGTTTACGCAGTGAAGACTCTGATAACTTCACAAACAATAGCTCATAATGCGACTTTACATTCAAAACGTTAGCACGAATACTGTCGCGTATGTTTTTCCCTCATTAGTTTTTGGCTATAAATTCGGACCAAACACCTAAACACCGTAAATTCATCTTTTGCCCAGCAGATTCACATTAATATGGAGTAGTTTAGAAGAGAAAACCTACAATACGGTGACATCAAACGGTCAAGATTACCACCGACCCCAATCTGTCCATCAATGTCCTCCTAGTTCAGAGTGGTGTCGGAGGATAGATGAATAAAGCGGGTGTTTATATCTTTACCTGAAAGGGTGAAGCAGTTGCCTTCCAACACAGATTGCACATCCTCCCTTTTCGAGACACCATTGATGAGATGAGGTCCTGGAGTATAACCATACATTTGTATTCTGACGTACCATACAAGCGACATGACTGACACAACATGCCTCACGCATACACCCGCACCAATATCGAGGACATGTCGGCGTAACCAGTCCTTTTGTAGATTTGCTGTCATACGCATCCCTTTTTCAACTGTCTGGATTAACGGAAAAGGTTGTCCGTCACCACTCTGACATGCTATTTTATTCAAAGACGCACTCAGTCGGCGAGCGCGGACTTAGTTGAAAGGCGGTCCGTCAAATTGAAACGACAGAAACGACAGCTGATAAACGCATTCACAGGGCCTAGTCGGTTCCATCCTTTTGTAGTCAAGGTTGGTTTGTTTGCGCTTGTGACGTGCATCTGTCAGCGACTAATGACGATATTTTGTGATGCTTCCTTTTGCTTACGGCGAATGTGCGTACCACGTCAAAATACTTGGGGTAGCATAACAGCCACTAGTCCGTCAAACAAGAACAGTACTCTATTTTGTACAACCGCTAACTCGGGGCAGTGATATGTCGAGGGTAAGTGAGTTTATGCAGTTTGAACTACCGCTAATCTGGACCATGAAAGTAGCTAAGGCAAGTATTCCACTACCCTGAATCAGATTGATTTGAGATTGGTCAAGGTATGTGGGAAAGTGGATGCTGCGTGTCCTTAGTGTTCAACACACAGGCTACGGGTCGTTACTAAGAATACTCACTGCCGTTCAAGCCAGGCTTTGAGGTCTCTAATTCCTATCAGCTAACAGTTCTTCACTGAATTTATGAACCAGTGTTATTTTTTATCCGGATATAACGTAGGTAAACATTGCGAAACTAAGTGAGGGTGTGCCCAAAATCTTTCGTTCCCAATAACCCCAAAACATCACCCTGATAACTGCTGGGATGATTCTACAGGATTTCTGCTTCTGACTTCCCCGATGCGTTAGAAATTTTGGTACAAACCAGTAACCATATTTAAGGCACTCTTCTCGCCATTAAGCATGCATTGATTCTATGCGGTCCTTATATGAATCCTGTGAATACAGTCTGACGCTAGGTTATGCTATATCACCAAGAATACCTGTGCAGCAGAAACTGCTGGAACGTTGCCCTAAAATTCATCTTTCTGACCTGTCCTTCACAGAACAATAATAAACCAACAGGTGAGTACCTTTATTCGATCGCAGTGCTCCCAAATAGGTCTTATCCTAAACAATAACGAGACCCTTAGTACGATGCCAAGTACTCTGAATTCTTCCCACCGTTATCCCGTCATATTATTAACAAGGTATGCTACTTGAACCCTTCCCATATTGGATGGTTAGTGAGCGTCGCTTTTGATCATCCTATATTTTAGAGGACATACAATTAATCCCATTTGAAGGTATGCTGTGGTTGCACTGTTGTTCATCGATTGGTCCTCCTGTTCTTCAAAGATTTCAAAGTGCCTAAAGCTTCTACTAACCTGCTGCGCAAAGCTGATGCCAGAATTCAAGCCACTTCAACTGATCTATCTGAGGAGATTGGTTGTTTAGAAGCCAGCTGTATTATAAGCCACGCAGTCCATGCGCAGTTTGTTTGCCACGAGGCAGTCAGTTACATTAGGTAGCAGCTGCAGTCCAGCTATCCCATTGTTTTACAGCCACCTTACGATCTTTTCATATTACCATCAGTGCGTACGCTGATTATGTCTGTTCAATTAGTGACGAAACATTTGCAATTTACTGCTCGACTGGAGCAGCAACTATCTGGTGAACAGCCAAACGGGCTATCGGGCGATTCATATCTCGGCGCACTTCCGAGTTGAATAGCCTATTAACTCTATTACTCAAACGTTTTCTTTTCTGTTTCTACATCCTTAGACTAATTCGAATGGAAGAAAATGTTTGACGGACCAGAGGCGAGTCGTAATAACGACACTTTCGTTCGCACTGCTTGTGCAGGCTTTTTCGACTATGCCTACTTACAAAATATAAGTAGCCGAAATTTAAAGTAGTTTACAGCGGCACGTGGCCAAGGGATTGCCTGCCTTTGATGGGGACCTTCAAATGACAAACGTAGTAAACGTCCCTTTTTTGTGTCCTGGCAAAATCACCCTGATAAATTTATATACGAAGCACACACACAACTGAACTGTACTGGAAATAATCAAAGGTTCATGCCATCCCCTCGTCTGAGCGGTAAGGCGAGTGCGTCTAGCTCTTACTTGCATAGGGCAAGCAGGACGGGTATTTGAGGTTAGCCGCATGAACGAGTTTGATGATTTGCGAGGTCATGTAGGCATGTCTTTCCATTCAACTACCTTCAGGCTCTCAACGTCCAAATGCTTTTGCATCACACATTTGAGGAAAACAGCGGTCTCGCGACCCATCCAAGGGCGCATCATGTGTGCTTAGGCTCATATCCAAAAAAACAGCACTTTGAAAGTTTAGACAGGCCATTTAAGAAAACGACAGGCCAGAAACATCCTAAAGATCCGCGTCACGGGTGGATTTAAGACCTCGTGAAAGTTTTCTTATTTCCAGTACTTGAGTCACATTGGGGCACCAAACAAGGTCTAGGAAGTTTCAGTTGGATCAGATAAATCGGGAGAATGCTGTGCAAGGAGCTAGGAACCTATCTAGTTTCCCGGTCTAAAATCATAATTACCCGGAGGTCCAACCAAGAGAAGCAGGTTCCTTGGAACTGTGACTGTCTTTGTGTATTGTGTGGTGACAAGTCGTGCACATAAGTTTGGTTAACTGAGGCTCCGGGGTTCACCGTAGCAACGTACCAGACACCGACAAATTTCTGTCCACGTTAAGCGTAGGTGGTTTGCCTCTTTGTCGTACATGGCCTCATGTCACACTGCAGTTGAATAAACTCGATCGTTATATATACTTTTGTCGAATTCTATTCAGTTCAGTTATTTTGGACGGAGAAATTTTCCCAGACAAACTTAGAGTATTTGGTCGTCCCATGGACGATCACAATGCTTTTCATTGCTCCTCAGTTTTCAGTGCACAAAAACACGAAGATTTAATTCCGTTCTTCCAACTAACACTTTATTTCTTCTAGACATATTTTAACCACTGTCTTTCGTTCTCCCATGCTAAAATAATTCCACCTACTCGTCTGATATAATATACTAATGGTCTCCCGTTTGCCATCTGGACTCCGTCGAAGTCCACCTAAGTCCACTCTCCTTCTGATCTACTCAGGCAGTATTTGAAACTTGAAGTGTGTCAGTGTTTATCGGCAGACAGTCAAATCGACTTGGGTGCTGACTGATGAGGTGACATGCACATGTACGTGTGCGGTAGTGTTGCAGTCATTGAGCAGTAGACCTTGCCTCTTCATGCGAGGCATACCAGGTCTCTGAGGCTGAAGGTCTGTTTCAGGAGTGCGCATGATTCAATGCAAGCAGCACTGGCTTAGTTCACGAGGAACATAGAATCCTTGGGATCTCCTACGATGAGCCGAAGGAATAAATCTCACGGTGGTCAGCGTTTTCAGGAATGACTACATGCTGCTGACCACGGAAAGGTTATTCACACCTGGATGACAATTTTGCAGGTTCCTAAAGGCAACCGATTTGTGCCTTTCTAAGATGAGGCGAGTGGCGGCCATATGGAGTGAACATACCCTCAGTTAGAAAACACTAAGCAAGAGGATTCTACATAAAGTTACTGAAATCTGGCGCTGCGAGATCAAACAAGACTTTTAGGTGCAGTGCAACTCAACACGGAAAAGAGCTGCATTATTGTTAAAAAACGTAAGATCTCTTGGTTGTCTTTTTATCTACCACACGTAGTAGTGCCGATTTACTTCCGAGCTCCTGAAGTCAACAAGTCCTGTTGTTGGATCACATGGTAAATATCGTCAGCAAAGTGGAATTCCGTGTGTGCGTCAAGCATTCAGCATTTTCACACAAGGACAACGCGGAATGGAAACGGTTTCTTGGTTTGGCTGGGGCGAAAACCGGGCAAAAAAGCACACTTGGGTAAATGGCATGCATGAGTTGAGATACTGTCTCAATTTGGCCCACGTGATGAACCAACCAGAGAAGTTGACCACTTATAATCGGTCGGAAGTTAGCAGGCCCTGCCGTAACAAGAAAATATTGGCAATGCTCCTAATAATAGGGATTCCAAATTGATTTGTTATGCATGAAAGGTTTGCAGTCGGTAGTGTTTCCATTGTTATACCCATTGATGTAGCAACTGTCGGTTCAGCCAGCAGAAACGGTTTGACGAGAATTCCGTGCTTGTATCTTTGCGTGAGCTGACCTGGTAGGCATCATAGGGGCCATTTGTCTAAGCTGGGCATGGTTAAAAGCCGCGTTAAAGCGCGAGTGGATTAATAACAGGATCGTACACCGGTGCCGTTAGCATGAGCTAGCAACACCACCCGACTTATACTCCACCAGGTGAAATATCCAAAGTTTATCGTAACTCAGTAGCATTGCGCTCCTTTGTTTAAAAAATGCCATTTGTCGTAGAGAGCTCGAAGACCTACAGAGATACCTACAGAAGAGAACCTGCTGAGGAAAACAGAAGGTTTTGTCCATCAACCCCTCAGCCATCCTGGTTTTCTCGTTCTGTCAACAAAATGTATCCACGAAATATTCTGTATCTAGCCGGGAAAACACAAGGGGAACTTTTGTCACTCAGTTTTGATTTAAAATACCCGTGGAGTATTTGTGTAGGGTCGCTCCAAATCAAGAGCCCATATGACCGACTGAAGCATCTATTTCCAAGGGGCTGCCGAAATATTAAACTGGTTTAAAACACAACTGGCGGAGATATTAGATGAGTTTCTACTAAATATTCAAATCGAGCATACGATAAGCTTGTTAATCGAATATTAGACATTTTTGCTGGCCTTCGGAAAGTCTTAAAGCCCAAAAATTTGAAATTCAGCGGTCACTTAGCTGCCTATCAGTAACTTCCCAAATGTTGTTTTCGATAGACACCGTTTGTGCACTATGGGCGACCCTCGTTTATCTGTTTGAAGTATTAAGAAGCCTCACATTGCTGAAAAAAATATTCGTTTTGACAATGAAGTAACTATATACGGGCAGGTTGAGGTTTTTAACTTGGGAAGTTTGTCCGTTCTAATACTAGCTGACAGTTTCCTGCCAAAAGTTGAAGGACAACTTTGAGATAATACTTCCAATGTCCTTTGGCGTTGTTTTCATGATATTTCCAGTTTCATTTCTGACTATACGTCTACAGCTGTTCGGTGCTGCTCACTCTAGTCGGCCAGTTAATTTATAGAATAATCGCTGTCCTGTATAAGTCATCTATCACTTCGCTTGGGAAGTACTCAGGTGGATAGAACTGACCATAGGACAGTTGCGCAGTTTGTAAAAAGTCACTACGACACCGGTAGAATACAGTTCAGTTAACCACGGGGATCACATGATTGGACTTCCCAGACGTTCAAGAATGCTCCGTTACCCAAATCCAAAACTGGTATTTTGTGGAACAATGTAAATCGAGATAAACTGTGTAAACAGAATTGCTAAGTCAACGCAATTAATCCTAGACACTTTTCGCATGACTTGGCGTACTGTTCGGTGTTCATTCTTTGTAGCGATAACTTACAGAAAAATGTAGGCTGTTTTGTGTTGGCGAGTAATGAAATTACGTCGAAATCTTGACATCTCGCAACATGAATTTTCGCAGTTTTGATGGGATGGGATAAAACGGATCCTTTGTTTTAGAGTGGTTGCAGGTATTGAGTTTGTGAAGCGGACATGATACTTGACGGTAGTCGGGATAAGATGCGAGTTATGTGTTTTTTAGCTTAACATTAAACAGTGAAAAGTTCCACCTGGTCATATTTGTTCACAATTGCATGTTCGCGCTAAAGGACCAACCAAGCGAATCCACACGAAGCCGGTTGCGTAATCAGATGGATAACTCATGGGATGTTAATTATGTGAAATTTATATGGCCTTGTTACATGGCGGTTTTCATGCATTCTTTGCACAATAGCGAATCACTAACCAGGTTCCATTATCAGAGTAGGAGCTCCGTTCCATTCATATCAAACCGCCCTCAAATTTTAATCTTGCAGCCAATGATTCCCGGATGCGCAAATGGGCAAATTATTCGTTTTTGATACTGTTTCACCACGCTGTTTGCAACAAGGTGCTGTCGATAGCCAGCC
Source organism: Opisthorchis felineus (assembly GCA_004794785.1). Taxonomy (NCBI): domain Eukaryota; kingdom Metazoa; phylum Platyhelminthes; class Trematoda; order Opisthorchiida; family Opisthorchiidae; genus Opisthorchis; species Opisthorchis felineus. The sequence continues at coordinate 796,687 of SJOL01007812.1, read as the reverse complement.
TGTATGTTGGGGTGAACTGTGTGATCGTATCTGTTCGTTCCGAACATTTTCACTGAAGGTCTACTAAAACCTTATTACGTCAGACGAAATGCTATTTTGGGTTATGTTTGTGAGCTCACAATAGTGGAACTTGAAGCTGGAGTTCTGGAAAGTTAAGAATTTGAGGTGACATGCTTCCAGTAGGCCTATGAGGTTCATCAACTCGGCTCGACAGAGTTGGTATCTGTATGGACAAGCCTGTTTTGTAAGCGTTGATAAAGCTGAACTCAATGTCAGGCAATGCTGGTTGCTACATATTGATTGATGCTTTACCGGTTTGTTGAGCTAAGCTTTGCCCAGTTCACTTAGATTGCATGATTATAAGATACTCAGCTGTCCGGGTTCGAAGATCCCATCGAAGCAAATGATTGACCCACCTGGCGGAAGATCGTCTAAAAGCACACGTTGTGCTGCCTCCAATGCCTTAGCAGGGCCCTGGGTGAAAACGAGCAAAGTCGTCCGTGCAGCCTACTCAATGGCTCCTAAATGATTTGCTACCATGTGGTCTTTTCTGAGGAACTCCTACTCACTGGGTTCTCTTGGATGGTGTTTTCAAAGTGGAAGGGTAGATGTTGCTGTCCCACGCTATAGTGAGGCTGACTGTTTACTGATTGGCCGTCTAGATCAGGCGGCTGAAAACTGATATCAAAACGCCAGTGACGTACATGGATGCACCCCCGATGGCTTAGGAGGATGAAGCTAACTCTGGTCCAGAGGTCAAGACAACAGCCCTGTGCAACAGCTCTATATAAATTGCTGCCTTGCAAGTTGTGCTTGATTGTGTGAAGGATGGCGGTATACCCTCAAAAGATTCGAAAGAAAAGCCATGTTCCCAAGCGTTTTTGTGAGTTTTCATGGACGTCGTTCGAGTGTGCGAGTATTCACTAAACAGCCATACTGGAACAGACCAACAATCTTCGACTCGCCTTTCAGTCAGCTGTGGTCCCTCTGAACTGCTCTTTATAGACACTATTTGCAAGATTCACCAGTATTATACGTTGTTACACTGGTAATGCAAGACCACAACAGGGCTAACCTCATGACTATAGGTATCTGCTTGGATGGCTTAGTGCCGGAGTAGAGCTGGCCAAAATACCCAGATATCCTAGCCCACCACTGGTACCATTGTTCAAAGAGTCGATGAACATTGCGTTCGCGCTTCGTAATAAAGATTGATGTATTTGGCACTACAACGTACCGGTTACGTGTCTTTCTAGAATTCAACCTCATATGAAGAAGTTCCATTAGACAAGAACTGGCAGAGTAGCCAGTGAAGCATGTGATGGACATATGTTGCAATGTCACATTCTCCGTTATTCAAAAGAGCATGATGGCTGATTTGACAGGTTCAAATAAATCCCTGTAGAAACGTTAATCTCACTTTCGTGTAAACAGCCCATATCCATACCTTGGGAGAACAAAATTATCAGCGCATTCGTTTGTTTATCGTTCATTGAGGGAGTTTGCTATCATTAGTTTGGTGCTCAATTACATTTTAACATCCAGCTGATCAGATGTGATTTCCTTCGCTGGAAGTACTTTTAAAGCTTGATTCCCGTGGATCTCACAAGGACAATTACGTAGATAAATTATTGGGACTTACTCAGACCTTAAAGCGGGTATCATGCCACAATGTTCACACGGATTTCTTAAGATTGTACGTCACAGTTCTATGAGGCGTTTCTGATTGTCTCATGAACGTAGATCTTTCACAAGGTGGATGGTTCCAACTTCACTTTGTCTGCTTCCCCACTGAGCACATTACGACTCATTCCACATGCAACGCTATTTACAAAACGTGTCGCCATGGGCAACGCACTTTCGCCGTTTCGTCTGCATTCGCGTATATTTTTTCCGAGGTGGATAAATGCATGTGGTAGGTCACCCCACAATCGAATGTGCTTTGGTGGTGCAATAACAAAACTGGTTATCGAACAAATACGGGTGTTGGTTTTCATTCACACCCTGGTCTTTCACTTAGACGAGTGAGTGTCGTGGATTATGAGAATGAATCGTTTTGGGTCCTGATCAATACACCGAAAAAAAGATAAATTTGGTCGCTCGAAGACGAAACCGTCAAGCTGGTCAATAAAAATAATTTTTCTTGTCTAATAAGGCAAGGGAATTTCTCGGTTGGTTATGCTGTTGGGTGCACAATTAGCTCGGTTACGTTTCAATCAGGCAAAATCTCATCCGATCACTCAAAATAACTGTTGTAAAGATACAGAATTGATGCAGAATTACAAATCCATTGGAATTCTTCACGTAAGCTCTTTAAGTTAACAAGATTGCGCTGCACTGCACAACTTGAATGAATGCTCACGAACGTTCCAATGCTATGTTTGGGATAATTTCGAGCCTCAAAAGAGTATGGCAAGATGCAGAAATTATTCGATTATGTCACTAACTATCAAGTACCGACCACAGTGTACAGGTGTATATGTACACACACATAAAGAGATATTTGTACATCATTTGGTGACGGAAAGTCCCCGCCGTGTTCCTGGAAAGAATCACCTTCCGCACCTGTGAAATCTGAACAATATTCGCCAGTCCATTAGTAGCTTGCTTTTATGATTTATGTACTGCTCTATTCTATCGTATTTGGATCTAATATGCATTTCATATGTGAATGGTTGCCGTACGAATTGGATTTGCCGGTCAACGATGATCAAAACACTGGATTTCTGCGCATAGTCATGGACTGCACTGAACCGGGTGCGGTCCTGCACGCAAGCGCTTGACGCCGATGTAGACTGGGTGGGAAAAGATAGGCGAGCAAACGTGCAAAACCTGTTGCAAGCCACTAGCCGGCCTGTCAATGCGCACAGATACCCATTACTTGTTTGACATCGAGATATCGACGTTATCCGTCCATTCCGTGAAGACAGTACAATAGCCTCAACACACTGCAATGTTGATGTACATGAGCAAGTGATGACTGCACCAGACACGCTTCCCAAAGCGACGAAATGCCGTGCTTACGTTGCATTTATTTAATCATCAAGTATCAGGCATGTGTATAGTGTGCTGCCAACGCAGCAGAAATTTGTGCCGCGTCCACAACCATTTGGTTGTATAATGTTTTGACCGTTGTTTTTTCGTTGAAATAACCAACTTCATCACTGATTTAGGTAACATTTCGGTGTTTTGTTATAAAGACTAGCCTAGCGGTGCATCAGTGTTTGTGCGCTGAATGATGGTGAACATGTCTTTAAAAGGTGCTGTGAACCGAGGATGACCTTCGATTATGATTCCTTGTTGGGCTGAACGATTCTGTCGGTTGTTCTGGTCATCCCGGGGTTCTATTCGGACAGTTACAACCGGAAATTTGAGCTGGACCTCTCTTTCCCTGGTCCATTGGCCAGTGTGATCTGCCCTTGATGTCTCCGGTTTTCACGTTCCGACGTTTGCTGACTTGACTGAATGGAGAATCATGATTTTGTTTCTCTTTATATAAAAAATCTGATAGCTGATTTTAGTTGATTACTCCGGTTGAGATCTTGCTCCTTTGAACATAAGAAGAACCTAGTTGGTTTGCTCGAATGCTTTGTGCAATACTAGGGTTCCAGAAATTCCCTTCTGCGTTTTATGTCTGCAAATGCAAAAAATTTCACGTTTCCCAGATTCACTATTTGTCCTTCTTGTTTTTCTTGTATGGGTATGAAGGGTAGCAGGTCATGCCTTCTGAGGACCACATTCTCTGCCTTCATCAAGCTTGTCCAACACAGAACATGTTGCAGTTGCCGCATTCAATTTTATGTCAATTTTATGTCACGTTAGCCCCCGTAGTCTTCAGATTGGTTCAGACTAAGTATCACTCATTTTAAGCGCCATGAGAATTAATTTTTGACCTTCTAATTCCACTCTGAGTTCAAATATATTCTTGGTGTACGGTGGGACTAGCAGTTGGTTCTTGATGTTGTTCATTTGGCTGAGGTATTTTTTTCCTTGCATTGTTTGGATATCCGTTGTTTAAGGAATACTCTGAATGGATATGTTTCTTCTTTCTCCTCCAGTTCTGTGGTGTTGCAACGTGTCTCTTTTCTCGTGAATACAGTTTGAATACAGCCATTCTTTTGATTAGTTCGGTGGTTGTTGTAGTTCAGTATTGGATCACTATGTACCCATTTCTGGCGAAAGCAGACCTCAAGAGTCCCTTCGAACCTTATGTTCACTGAAATGTTCAGGAAAGATAATTATTTGTTCCCTTCCAGTTCGATTGTTAACGCAATATATTCAGACATAATATCGAACAATTTTTTAATTGAGTTTCCCCCCATACTGTGGAAAGTGTCCTCAATGTAGCAGTCCCATAGTGCTGGATTGATGATTGATAGTACCATTACCATTTTAGCTCTAAATCCTGATGTCTGAGATTTCACTGATTCTCATTCAGGTGTTGATATGACTGTCCATCAAAGCCGAGATGTATATCCATGCAAATGTCCAACAGATTCTAAGTCGCAGAAGGTCCCTTCCCTCTGTTCAAAATCCGCACAATATGGCGGGAGGTAGAGCTTATTTCGGTTATCCCAGTTGCAGTCTTTGACTTGAAGGCCTGAACCGCAGCGCAGTGGGATATTGACTTTCCCCGAGGGTGTAGGGAGAAATGAATGAAATCCTGACTCATAGTATCACTGCGCACAGCAAGCGCCCTTTGGACGACACCGGACTCTCGATTTTTGTAAGTACCTCGACCGTAGTGAACAACGCGCGGTCGCGGTCAACCCATGGGTAATCGGAACGTTCGAGCATTGTGACCGACCTTTATAGCCCCATCTACCTCGGGCTAAGGCAGCATCACTGCTTCCACGACGTGCTGTTTTTGCACTCCTGTCGCAGCCAGCAGTACGACCTCATCTACCAGCCGCCTTGTAATATGACATTTCGTAGTACGAAGGCTCACCCTTTTTTATCAGACTAGAATAGCCGCTGAGATCACTACAACACTGATGCCTGACCACCTCGACAAGGTAGCTGCGTGTAACCGGGCTTATACCGTGTACGAGGCGTTCTCCCAGTTGCGCATGTGGCTCAGCAAATACCGCATACGGTATTGTCTTTTATGCATAGATGTCCATCAGCGTAATTTCAAGACGGTAGGAAAATCCGTAAACGGACGACATTACCCTCACAAATGTACGGACTAAAAAAGTCAGCTGGCATTCACTGAAAACCTAATTGACTGGAACATCCTCAGTGGTATTTATAAGAAAAATTCAGTGATAGGATTTTCGGAGAATCATGAGGATATGATAGTTGTGAACTAACCTATGCAACAAACGAGGTCATTTTTGGCATATTCATCCGCGTTGAATCCTGACTCCACAAAAGATGTTCTGAATGATAGGCCTTGGCAGAACTGAATCTCATGGGCTTTAAAAAACAGCACTAAAAGTTAACTCTTTTGGTTGATATGTGACAGATGTCCGTGGTGCGAGGACAAAACATAAAGCTGTGCCACTGAACACAAGCATCTTCCGCAATCATACCCTCCACAGTTATTGCAACAGAGGCCTGGAAAGTGCCCTGGCGTCATATGCAACCTCTTAATGGATTTCATCTGGAACGTCTGCAGCAAATTATTTACTGACCCGAAGTATACAAGCTTTTCAAGAGATCACTTTCAGCCACACTTGAATACTGGTCTGCAAGGCGGCAAGACCAAACAAAGGTACAAACTTCATGATTTTAGATCATGTGAGAACCTGACCGTGGATAGAGGCATCTGACGATAGGCCATGTGTACCGGTGATGTGCTTGTCGGGACGCAACCTGTTTCCGGACGCAACTATGAACCACCCTTTCGAGGGTAACTCGCCGCAACAGATAGGTCGTAAGTAATAAAGGCAAGCTCCTACTGCACCATTACATACCAGTTTGATGTGATCATATGATGCTGTGTGCAAGGAAAATACCCCACTGCACTGATGACACCGAACATGAAATCAATTACTGTGGTGGTATTGTCCTCTGTGGTGCTATCTTTCAAAAGCCAGTTGTTGGCTCTCAGCGGCCTTCCGCAAGCTTGCTCTAAGTCTTTATTCCCCCTATTTTACCTAATATTCCTGGGCTAGCAAAAGATCAAACCTAGGCACTGTTCAAAGTGCTGGTGGTACCACATCGGCAACCAGCCATCCAGTGATCAAACTACTGTCTTACTGGTATATACGAGTCGAACGCCAGTCAGGCACAGAGTTGCAACAAAAACAGAGAAAATATAACTTGCGATAACTGCGTAGAGCCCAAGAACGGTTGGATTTTAGGGCAAGGCGTAAAAAGGAGAATGGTTTGTTAAAATGCCCATCCAAAGGAAACGCGAAGATGTGTAAAGTACGCATGGTGCGAATGTGACGAACGGATGAGAAATTGGTGGGGAGGAAACTAGATGAAAGTCTCTACACTAAGTCTTGCTACGTCTAGTTTGGTAAGTGACTAGCAAAACTGGTCCGTTGCCTGTTTAAACGGACACACCAAAGACAAAGGATATAAGGTTCAATGCTGANATCAAAACAGCTTTTCAGGAAGACTTTCCTTTAAAATACCAGCGGCTAGTCGGTTGAGCAGGATATAAGCCATAATCTTGCCTGGTTTGCATAGCAGCCTGACTGCGTAGTGATTATTGGCCTTTTGCTAGTTTCCTTTGCTTCTAAGGAGGAATTATCGTTGTATCCTTTAAAACCATACGGAAAGTTACCCATCCAAGAAATTGTGCAGAGCGGACGGGGAAGTTCATTCTGCAGTGTTGGTCCAGTTTGAACACTTGCAAGTCGTCCTATCCCACTGCTCTCAAATTTTGCAGCTGACTTGTGCCCTGTAACAGTTCTATCGTTGCTGGTAAGTTGGTCAATTGGGTCTTCATAGTATGTTGGGGCAGGTGGTCTGTATAGCCCAAGTCAGGACCCACTGACCGGTTGGGCAGCTTTGGAAAGTTGTTCTTCCGAGCTGCTAGAATTTCCTTGGGTTTGTTAGGTGTTTCATTGATTTTTTGTCTACCGTCAGGTGAAGATAGTTTCGGTCCTTTGCTTTCATTCAGTCCCGTAAGGAAATTCTTTATGACAGCGGCAATTTGTGAATAGTTGGACTCTCCACTTCGGTTCTTTAACCAGACATTTCCGTTCTCTGTAGGTGTTTAGGAAGCTTGATCTTTGCGTCATGGAGTTGCTTTTGGGTCTGTATACTTGATGGACGGTTGGTTGTTTTGACGGGCACCAAGTTCTGTCTAATCAGAGTGGATACCAAAGAGTCATTCTACTCAAACCCATACCCTGTTCTTTTTTGCTCTGGTCGAATTATATGCCCAACATTTGCTCGGATTTGTGTCTGTGGAATCCACTGTTTTTTCGGCGTGCTTGGAAAGTGGTCACCCAGCAGCCTTTGCGACAGTGCTCCGAAATCTTTGATGCAGTTTCCTCGTTCTTCAACTTTCTTCTATCCAACTTAAGTGAATTTCTCTCTGGTTTATCGCATGGCAGTTTTCCAGCTGCGATACATGATGAGGCGACGTGTATTGTATTCAGTTCCAGGTTTGGGATCAGTTCAACGTTTGTGGTCAGTACTATACTGATTGCTCTCTTACACACAGTGATTCGACTAGATGTCCGTATCTACGTCTTAGGTGATTTCCACCCCGCATCA
>SJOL01007812.1:763441-777541 GCA_004794785.1 Opisthorchis felineus | reverse complement strand
CATTTTTGACGGAAAAGAACACAACGCCGGCCTGCACAATCTGCGGTGTTAGCTGACCACGAGGCGTTCACCTCTTTCCCAGTAGTAATAGTGTTCTTCTGGACGCGGCTTAAGATATGATTCTTCCCACGCGTTATACCAGTGATCTTCAAACCGACTACTGCTGTGACTTTTCAGGTATCCTGTTGAACGTCAGTATTACCCATAAAATCTGTGGGAACTTTGGACGGATCACTATCGGTTTTGCTGTTGTTGAGATCCATCAGACAAGCCGATTTCCGGAATATCTATCTACCGTATTTCCCACCAAATAATATGTGCGTTGCAATAAACGAGGGGTACAAGGGAATTTCAGCTGAGTCTCTAGTCAAGACCAAGTTAATTCGCAAAAGAGTGTTTACCGCAACATAAGTACAGTTTGATACACAAACAAAAAGTAAGGTTGATGGAAAATTGGGAACTATGTCTGTTTGAAGAGATTGAAGGAGGAAGAAAGCCGTAAGATCACCTGTTGAGTTCCCACCGCCATGACGTGTAAAATTGGGACGTGATTTATCAAATTGAATACAGTTTCAACTAAAACACGAGGCAAGCTTTATGCAGCACGTCCATTTACGAAAATGGTAAACCAGAGATGCTTTATTTTTCGCTCCAAAAGCTTTTCTTAATCCAGCACATATCACGTAGAGGAATATTCACCTAATCTGCTTTTCTCGATTTTCGAAATAAACCTAAGGCTTAACCTCGACAAATATTTGATTGTCTCTCATACGAAAGACCTAGTGGACAATCAGGTTGACCGTACGTATATATTTCATGAAACTACCTTATCCAGGTATCATAGAATAAGTGCATAGCATGCCCTCTTTTGAACGGATTTGCGAATCAAGTTGGTGTTAACAGTGGACTTAACTGAATCGCACCTGGAACTCTTGTCTGTCCTCTGTGGAGGAATTGTTTTTTTTCTGTTCATGTATATTCGATGATGTACCTAAATCCTTCCACCTTAATCTCTCACCAGCAATTTTGGTAGTCAGACTAGGAACGACATCAAATTTTTGAAAACATAAACATTCCTACACAGAGACTCAGTTTTCCGTTTTTAGCTGTTTATTTCGACAACCTGAAATCCTCCAACGCATGATTTCAGGTAGCCTTTATGGCTTATTTGGCTTTTGTATTTTCGCTTCTGGAGAGTATAGTGCTGACCACTTTTGTGATACTCAGTTTTACAGCTCAATTCAATTTTTCAGCTAATAAACGGTACACCGAAGTGCAGTCGGTTTAGATGTTACAACTTTGTTCACCAAGGGCAAGGAAGATAAATGAATGAGGGCCACGCGTTGGAGGCGATGGTCCATTCAGTTCACTGATGTTAAATGTTTCTGTTTACTCGGTATGGTGGGAAATGAGAGCCACGCAGTTAAAGTGATAGCTTTGACGCAAAACCGCCATTGGCTGCCTGGCACAGCAATATCTGTCAGGATCGCCAACTGTTCGTAACCGTTCGCAAATCCCATCCGGGGAGACGGCAGTCACCAACGCTAGCGTGTTGACTGGTAGAGGTTTTCATATTTCGTTGTCGGGTCATGGACTGATCGACCCTGGGTCGTCCCTTTCCGACACAAGGCTGGGCGAAATGGAGTTTGCGAGGCAGGCGATCCTCTAGCCTACCAAGTACATGGCCTACCCAGCGTAACCTGTGGAGTGTCATCAGCCAGTCTATCGAAAGAGAGTAAATTTTTCCTCGTCATTTCTGATCTGGTTTTCCCACCAGACCTGCGCAATATTCAGATGCACCGGTGGTCAAATGCAGAAGGTATTTGAGGATCGCCCGCACGTAGCGGTTACGCCCCTAGTCCATAAAATACGTCATATCGGACCGCTGAATCGTACGGTCTACTCTTGACAGTCCAGATGTTGTTACGTCGTTGCCGCAAATGCCGGCGGATGTCAAACGCTTCCATAGCCCTCCCCATTCTGGAATGGATTTTTACTTTCGCCAGTCGGCAGGACTTAAACAGCCTTCCAGATAGACGAACTTATTTGCCTCATAGATCGGTCCACAGGCAAGCATTCAGGTTTGAGTTCGATCCCACACAATCTTGCAGCACACTTAACAGATGATACGAGCATAACCAACTGCAAAGTGGAGTTATTTTGAAGAAATCACGGATAAGACTTAGTGAATATGTCGGACGAGCTTTCTCCAGTAGCCCTTAAAATCAGCTGTAATATATTAAACCTGTGTCTTTCTACGTGTTTCGCTCCTGCAACTCGGTACAAGTTTTGGTTGGGCAAGTTACTTTTACCGGCAGTTTTGCACACTTTTTTACATTTCGATCCAAAAGGTTTTCAACAGGTGATGAGTGACTATAACGACTGAATCAATCGTGTGACGGAGCTCCACCTTCAACTCAAATATCCTGCAAGGGTTCAAGTCCACGGATTGGCAATTATTGGTCCTCAGGGAGACTCGATGACTAAGCAGATAGAGCTTTCTGCAGACTCAGAATATTGTTCGAGTTAGTCAGCATTGAGGTGGACCCCTATCGCATTTTATGTTGTACAGCTACTTGTGGGGTGAAAATGAGGAAATAAATCTGAAAATTCTGAAAAACCGGCAAAAATATATCATTATTGGAGAGATTTTTAGTTTAGTTCCATGATATCTGGACTTACCCCAGTAATGGTGAAATACTACCATCCGGCTTTTTGAATTCTGTAAATTTTCCCTCTATATTTGGAACTCCGGTGGCAACTTAGTTATTTCTCGAATTAAGTATGGCTTACTTGTTGGATTGAAAACAGCGCCTAGTGGAAAGTCGGTGATGCTGAAGCTTGACGATTTACTAGCAAACCAGAAAGTGTTTTTGAATGCGTAGCTCAATAAGTTTGATAATAATAGTATATAATATATAAATATAATAATAATAATGATAGTACTAATAATTTAATTTAGACTAGTCAGACGAGTTGGTCAGACTTTTTAAGTGAACCCTGCACTCGGGTAATCCGCTGTGGTTAGCCTTGATCTGTATTGTTTCACATTGCTTAACCAACGAACTGAAGCAGAATACGTGCGTGGAAAAATGACAAAAGCAATTTGGTACGCCTCAAACGTTTTCACAAAGTGATCAACAGACACTGAATTAATTCGTCTCGCTAATATATATAAGAATGTGGAACACAGCCACAGAAATAAAGGTGGCGGAAGAAAGTTGTTTGCCAAATTCTATCTGTCGGAGGGAAGCGCGATGCAGCACCGCTCTTCTACAAGCAGAGTCGTTTCATGCAAACCATCGAGGGCAGCAACTGAAACCACGAATCCTTCGGAATATCAACAGAGTCCACCTCTGGAATGCTTGCTAGTAAACAGCTCGACCAATCGGATTTCAGCTTCGCAAAACCTCGCTGCTGATTGGTGGGAAGCTGCAAGCAAGCAACAAAAGGATATGGGTGTCAATCGATTGGTTTCTCAAGCGCAACCCATTCTGCAATATTTTCCGACCATTTATGGAAATATTGACACTAAGACAGCATGATTACAAATAGAGTAAGTGTTTGTTTTTTCTGTTTTTTTTGTATGCGGTAAAACATGTTGAGAGACAGAGGTACACTAAAGAGGTGACCCCCAATTCGAATTCATTTATTCAGGTTTTTGTCCTACAAATATCTCAACTCTTATAGTAAAGGGCACTGCAGTGAAAACTGGTCAGTCATCAGTTACTTACGTAGCGATTATCTTATCGAAGTTAGTGGGTTCCTTTCGTGACCACCACACAATGGTTCACTAATTACGGCATGATTTAGAAACCATCCTAATTGGGCGAGTTCAATTTTGAGGGAACACCCGGCAAACAAAGACTCGTAGGATATCTTTGTATCATGCATAATTAAGGTGGTTTTTTGAGCACGCAGATGCTTCCAACAGAATTGCTGATAGACAAACCATTGAAGGGACAGCAAACCGACCAAGTCAGTTAAAAATGTCAATAGATATAAAGGATTCTTATCAGTGAAAATGTTTTTGCACATAGGTTGTATTCGAGCCACCAAAGTTAGGGTTCCAGACAAGGGCTCAGCCGTCCCAAAGGCTGAATAGATTGATTAAATAGATGGCGATTTTTAGGATACTTGCGCTATAATCGTAAGGTATTGAAATTACCTCGTCAGAAAAATAGACATAAATAATGGAAGGGCCTAAAGGAATAGGATATTAGCGTGCAATTTGTCCATGCCATCGGTCAGTAAAATCGTTCTACAAATTAGGAAGCCACTTATGAATCCGTGCTAAGGGTATCTTGAACGGAGATTTTGGTGAGCTGTGGTATGGCCAGCGCTTTTATTTGAAGCTTCTGGTGATAAAGGATCAGTTGTTGTAACCGAATTGTGATTGCCTCAGCTGTAGCGAGAGCAGCGTGTCAGATGGCCATGGGGTGGTTGGCTGGCACTCGATAGATCACACTAAAATATTCGACCGGATGAATTCGGAGATTACTATTAATAAGGTAGGCAGCGATGACACTGGTCAGAAAGTTTGCGGAGGGACATGTGCTTGATAATCCTTAGGAATAAGAACCGTATCGTACGGCCCACATAGTTTGCGAAACATTCACGAACAAAGGTGAGTAGCGGACGACTATCCTTCAGGCTGATGTCCAGCTTTCGTTTAGGAAACGTTTGTCAATAGAGAAGAGCTATCATGAGAGCACATTCACATATCCATAAAGGGGACGTTCTAGTCGGAGCGGATATAGCCAAGTGTCGTACACGCTATGGCTTTCTGAGTTTTGTGAATAGGGTCGAGTTGTCCTTTCAATCGCGGAGTGATGTTATGAACAAGGTAATCGTTCTTGTCAAGAATGAGTTACAAAAGATAGTCAGGTTATTCAGTCTCATGGGAATCACCATCTGATTGCTGTATTTACCCGTTAGCTTCAGGCCGTCGCATTCTGTTTTCACGACACAGCCCTTGTTCTCTGGTCGCTTTGGGTAGTCATTTATTTTCGATTACAATTTTCTGTGCAGTCTTTCTCCTCAAGGGTGGATTGAGTTTCGTTGGATGGTAACTCAGAAGTTTTGTCAATATGATCCGTTTTGTTGAGGGGGACAATCCCTGACCCATTTTCCAGACGAAAAAGGTAGGATCCTGCCTTTTGCGGACGGTCTTCAAGGCTTGGACGGACTTAGTAGAACAGACGATATTTTTACTAACGCTACTGGCCAGTAGTATGAAAGTTTTCTCTCTCCTTAAGCCTTATATTATTTATACATGTGTTTACCCGACGAGACCATATCAAAACAAGACGATTGCGATTTATTTGTTCTAAGCTGTAATGGATAGATTTACCAAAACTGACAATTTATTCATCCAGTTAAAGTCAGCGGATATGTCCACTGACCTCAGATGAACTTGAGTGCGGTCAATACAGAGGTTTCGAGAGTTGGAGATTTTTGTATCGGTTTTCATAGAAGGTAGGAAGCCTACAATTTGATCAAGTGAGCTTCCAAATTCAATTCAGTTCATGCGATTAATCGGTGGGAAGTTTCCTAAGAGTGGATCGCTCCGCACCATCTTGACAAAACGCAAAATAAACGGCTCTTTTGTAAATTTTTCTTAGTATATCTCGCAAATGTAGATCTCTAGAGAGATACATGGTCTGTGCGCTGAGATCTGAGTGCTACTTTACTGTTAATTAAACAAAAATAGGCTAACGGTCCATACATAACTGTAACTGATGCGCCACCAAAATTGTGAGTTTGGTAGTATTGATTGTTTCCAGTAATCAGCTGGACCACGTTGAGTTACGCGCAAAACCCCAGAAGCCGAATTGTTCAAATGGAGGTGTATCTACAAATCCGGCACTACAAATACCATAATAAAGTAATAAAACTATACAAACCTCAAATTGTGGGACTACGCCGGCTTCTATACACCGGTTTAGGGACTGCTAATTCCGAACAGATCCCAAAGTCCACAGCGACTCAAGGCAACATGGCTACAAGATATCAAAACCACGTGTTGATTTAAACAACACATACGATGACAATGTCAAAGATCGGTTTACGTTCAGGTCGAAGACAAGAAAGGTGGTATAGGTGCAAAACCGAAATAACAAAAACGGGGAACCGCGTTCTACAAAATAAGAATAGAAGTAAAGAATCAACACCGCCCTCCTAAGCCAGCGTGGCTTTTCCTGATTTACCAAATCAGTCCACCGCATGCAAAGATGAGATCAACGAGAATGGTACAACTGCTCTAACCAGAAACGCCTCCCTCATTTCGGAGAATGCGCCTAGGGTGGCTGAGTGCTTAGTTGTCTTCCACTCCTTCCAGCAGGCAGATGCGACGTATCTTCCACCAAACCTTACCCGAGGCAGTCTTTCATAACACTTCTCGAATATGGCCATCCATTCCGAGCTTGGCCTCCACTATGACGCCTTTCTCCCAATGTCCGCGACTTGGATTTTCGCTGCTGAATAATACAAAGTCTCCAACTCGAAAATCTCGACGGTTTCGCATCCACTTGTGTCGTAAATGTAAAAGTGGAATGTACTCCTTCAACCATCGACGGCAAAAGGTATCGGTCAACACTTCTCCCTGTCTCCAACATCGGGTATATCTGTCGCGTATATTGGCCACAGGATCTGACAAATCCAGCTGTCCCTGCAGTAATAATAAGTGACTTGGGTTCAGCACGTCTAACAAGTTTTGATCATCGTAGACAGGTGCAAGTGGACGTTGACGGCTCCACATCAGTGAGGAAGGTAGACAAAAATTTGTCGGTCGACACTTGCTCGCGGGAAACCTCACTCCACACTCGGCGGATAAACCGTATCTGACGCTCCCATACTCCTCAGCGTGACTGCTATAGGGTGGACTGAAGTGCCACTCGATCCCGTGGGCTAGCATTATCTTATTAACGGGTTCGCAATTCAGCAATTTCAGAATTTACCGAAGTTCTAGTTTGGCTCCAACGAAGTTACTTCCTTGGTCACTGTACATTTCCTTCGGTGAACCACGGCGGTTGACAAAACGGGAATGCGCCATAAGAACAGGAGTCAATCGATAAGGAATGAGCTACCTCGGTTTGAAGTGCACGAGTCTTCAAACAGGAGAAGATACATCCGTATCGCCACCTCGACTGTCGTCCGTCGCGTACAAAAAAGGGACCGAAGTCTACACCGGTGGCGGCAAAAGCGTAATCGAAGTCAACTCTTCAGGGTGGTAAGGGTGCCACCAACTGTTCCACTGGCTTTATTGACCGTGCCTTACATGATAAACACCTACGCACAAGCATTCTAACTGCGGCTGCCCCCTTGACAACCCAAAATTTCTGAGCATGACAGCTAGAATATGCAACGTGCCCATAGTCCTTCCAACTCATGGTAATGTCTAATCAAACAATATGTCACGGGATGTCTGGGGGATTGGGACAAACCATTATTCTGCAGCCTTCCTCCGACACATCAATTCTTCAAGGAGTATTGGAGAGAGTTTAGGTAACGTATTAGCCGAGTTCACATTCTGGGTCTCATTGGGACGTGATTTTCCGGTGAGAGAATCATATAAATGCTGAAAGGTATGCCGTTGTACGTATTGCAAAATTGGATATTCTGCTGCTCTCAATTCATCCAACTGCAGAGGGCCACGGGAGGGCTCACAACTCTCTTCTTTGTTTGACTTTGCGCGGAGGTACAATTTAAATCGCGTCATCTATACTATGGCTCGTTTTAGCCTAGTCCATGAAGAATAGTACAAGAGCAGTCTGTCAAATGCTAATTCTTCCAAGATAGTAGTGTTCAGAACGTTGGACTCCTTGACTTCGAGTCCCGGTCTATCGTCGGCAAGGCATTTAACATTCAGTTTCGGCCACGTGTGCTCTGGGCTTTGTAGAAACGCTGGACCACGCAACCAAACCTCTAGAACGTCCATGCGACTGCCAGTGACTCCCATCGATTCGTGATCCACTGGATTGTCTTGCGTTGGCACATGCCTCCACTGGGACACTTCGGTATCTTCGTGGATGAATCCCAGCCTATTAGCGACGAACGTCTTATATTTGGACTTTCTGTTATAGATATAATGAAGCACTATCATGGGATCAGTCCACAAGTAAGTGCTGTCTATTTCCAAAGCCAGTTCCCTGAGGACGTGGTGCTTTAACTTACGGAGAGGACGGCAGCTCGCGGTATGGTAACAGGCTTTATAGGGGAAACATGGGATTGACCAATCAGAAGATTATGGCATACCATCCTGGAACTGCGTATACAACGTACATATACAACGGATCCGTATCCAACTACTGAGACATCAAAGAAGATATGCGGTTCAGTGTGACTTACATCGAACCCAGTAGGTATGATGCATCGAGGTGTTTCCAACGCCTCAGCTCTCTGTATGTCACGCTGCCAACAGTCCCACGAAGCTTCTATGGTCGTTTCAATGCGTTCGTCCCAACGAATATTTCTTTCCGCACAGTCGTTGTCATAATCGTTTGGGTTGAAGTGGAAGCGGGGCCACGAATCCAAGGAGGCCGTAAAGTGAGGCGATGCAAAAAAAGTATGCCACGTTTGGTCACTGGGCTTGTTGGCAAATGGACCTTGAATCTGAAGTTGTCGGTTAACCGGTGGATAATGTTTCATGAGAGTGAATTGCTCGGCATCAACTTGACAAAAAAGCAAAATAAAGGTTCTTTCCTGAATTTCCCTTAGTATATGTCTTACGTGTACATCTCTAGAGAGATCTGTGATAATTTACTGCTGACTAAATTAAAATAGGCCTTCTGTCCATACATAACTGTAACTGATTCGCCACCAAATATGTGAATTTGGTAGAAAACTGTTCGAGTTTGAGCTCACGGATTCGTTGGTTAGGATCGAGGGATTCCTTTCCGGAAAGTTATATGTGATTCTCATCTGAACATCTTCAGATTAACTACAGGTGGCCATCTTGAAATGTTGCAAACTTGTGAGTTTAGGCACTGGGGTAATTATGTGGCGAGATGTTTTTCCAGAGAACTAAGTGCCACTCAGAACCTAGGCCTAATAGAACCATAAATACCTCTGACGTTATATCATCTTGGTAGCTGAAAACACGGAACGGGCGATTAGATGGGCGAAAGCGGAGGAATGGTTGACAGCTACACTCGTATACATACCAATTCGGTTTACACCTGAAGCTCTCGTTCAGTTGAAGAACATCTTAAACGAGAGATTCAGCTGAGATTTAGGTGACAAAAGGATTGGTATGCATATGAGTGTATTTGTCGAATTTCGTGGAATTTGGGTTCAAGCAAAACATAAGGCTGACGGGAACCTGGTAACGTGGGTAACTTGATGAGGCTCAAGAAAAGCAAAAACACTCATGGGCTGTCGAAGAGTTTTCAGCAATCTTATGAATAGGATACAGTATACGGTAATGTAGTGCTTGACATACACACAAGCCTACAGATCGGGTAAAAAGTGTTGATATATTCAATGGAACAGATTCGTTAAATAACTTGAAGGAAATTAACAATTCCTGATAGCCTAAAGAACTGTCCCATCAATGAAAAATCAGCGATGGAATTTGAAATTTTTCACCCAGAATGACGTTTTCTTCCTCGACTATTTTTTTAATAACGAGGTAGTTGCCGCGGCTTTTGACCAGATACCATAAGCAAAGGGAGAACAACATATAATACCTTCAAGAGACTGCGGCTGTAGCTTGTATCCATGACCCTGAGAACGATTATTAACGTACAATTTCATTTCGCGGCAAATAACGTTTAATCCGCTGTAATTTTGTAAATTAAAGTTCTGAAAATAAATCTACGGTTGGTTTTAAGGGCCTCGTTATCTTTCCAGTATAAAGCGTTTACCTGTCTTTTTAGGACCGTGATATAGGAAGCACTGTTGGGTCGCAAGTTACACGAAACAACATTATTAGTCTTTGGTTTACCAGACAAAAATATTCAACTACACAAATGAAGCTGGTACGGACTGCAGGGTTTGTTGAGCCATTCAGAAAGATATTCAGTGACACTGAATTAACGTAAAATGATCATCATATAGAATAAAGATTGCATCTTCTCGGGTTATACCTTGTCGAGTGTTTGCCTTCTTGGCTATGATATGTGATCAGAAACGTAATAAAACAAAACACGGATTAGATGTTGCGGCAATTATGTGATACTTCGCCTGTTCACGCTATCGCTGGTGACTAGAATGCAGTATATGCTTACACTACCTCTTTCGCATCCTCCCTGGAACCCTCGACGTCTCCTCGTTTGGCCAGGTTTCTATATCATTGGTACTTTTGACCGTGGTTACAGAAAAAAAGGTTTGACTGGTCAGAATGGACAATAATCGGTGATCTAGTGAGTACTCGTACTTGCAAACGAAAGCGTAGTTTAAAGGCTCACATATGTAAGATTATTCTTATTTTCTGTAGGTCTTTCTGAGATTACTGGGAAAAGCAGGTGGAGTATTCACCCGGCACATCTTGTGGTCTATCTAGTGACACGGTAAGAAACACGCTTGTGTGCTCAAATCCACTCACACTCCAATTGTGTTTTTTGCTTCATTTTATTTGAAAGCCTTCAAAGGCAATTTTATGGGACCGTTTTTGTCCTCCTCGATTGATTTTTTGGTGATGGTATGGTGTTCCGAGTGCTTCTACAATCCACGGAATGCTATACGGTTCATCTGGGAAGGTTCTCTTGAACAATTCTCTGCGATCTGCATTAAGTTATCACCGAAAACTCATTTGACACAAGTGCATTTTAGCCAGACCATTGAAAGGCATAACAGTGTCTATGTGTTTTGGGTGAGCGATTTGTTAAATACTCCCTAATCAGCAGAAAATAGCGGTTTTCTTTTGGAGCCTTGACAGAAAGCCAGCCACACCCACACCGACAGTCTCATTTGAGTATACGTCTCATTGATGGCAACGAAGTTTTTTATTCTGAGATAGCCTATATAAAGCTCGCTATACCCACGGGACGGAATTTTATGGCAACATACTATTAGAGTATTTGTTAGAACAGCGCCTTGACCGACAGCTGGAGCATGGTGGCCCAGTTCATGATGTAGAAAACGTGAGGGTTTTTGTGGCAGTTCGCGAGGTAAGAGAAGTCGAGTTGTATAGTTTGGAGAAAAACAACTTCGTCCTTGATACTGGCTGCTAATAAGGCGGCCAATAACAATAGACCATGCACCATTTCCAGTCATCTTATTTCCTCGTGGTTCTTTTCAACACTGACAAAAAAGGTTGGCACTTAAGGGTCCGATGTGTATAGTGACTGTCTCCACGTATTTGGCGGTACCTGCTAAACGGTCATAATGGCTACCGGTTATCCTGTTAAAGCTTCAACATATTGTTACTTCTTCCGGAACGGCGCTGACCTTTGGAGTCGTACTGCTTTACAGACTCCTGCCAACATATGGCCTGTACTTTTAGAATATTGAAATTTGGCGACGAAAAAATGTTTTCGCTCTCTGTACATGCAATGATACGTAGGCCAAACGGTAGTGTGAATACCGCTTAGGAAGGTAAACTAGAGATAACACTCCCTTCCGGACTTCAAAGCATTCTCACTCAACATTGTTCACTTTTTGATTTCCGTACTCTGTCGTTCGTGTGACATGATTTGCACGCATTTGGCCAACACTTTATCCGTTTATTTGTCACTACTCTTTGACCTAAAGGGGCAGCTATCGCCGAGACGAGGTAAATGATTTGGATGGCTGTTTTGCAGTGGGCCTAAAGCAGTCCTTCAAGTGTTTGTTGTCTCTTCATAACCAAAAAATCCGTTAGTAAGTCATTCAGGAGGGCAACTTAGGTGAATGACTGAGGTCCCAGCATTACGGTTCCGCTGCGATAAATTATCGCACTTTCTTCTCCATGCGAAGTTTGAGCCTACTCTTCACTTTTTTCATCTTTAAGCGTCCGACGTTGTGTGCCTCTATCAACTCACTTCTTCTTTTAGGATGGCTTTCGAGAACTAACCTTCGAGACTTGCGTCAGGTAGCCTTCCATTCGCTCGTAGCAAATTATCAAAGCGTCCTCTGCATTTGCGGAGAACAATGAGTTCTCTTAGACAGACTGAATGGTTTTGGGATTGCGCTAAATACAGCCTGCAACGGGCGTTCCCGGTGGCTTGTAAAGCTGTTGTCGGTCCTGTAACTTCACTCCAAATTTACAGCGACCAGATACCAAGCCGAATGTGCTAAATCAAGGGGGTCTGCTCAGTAGGTCGAGGGAACAACACATCTTTCCGCCATTCGACTTGTGGTATAAGTAAGCATTCTCATTTTCCTTTTTTCCCTGCTACTCGAAAGACCATTGACCACCGGATCACATTCCTTGTCAACATGGCATTGAGCACAATTCACAATTCACACTTCTCACTGATAACAAATCGTTGGGCAGCGCAATGGAACTGAACTATGTCCTGCTACGATTGAGATTTTGTCCTGTAAGTGAAGCCAGTCTATACTGAAAAGCCGAGAAGCATTGTAAAGCAATTTCATTCCTACTGGGAATTAAAATCTGTGTTCAGCTCACGATCGTCCGGGGAATTTCGAACCCACGACCCCAGCTTGAACGCTTGAACGCTTACTCACTCAGTAACGAACGGCTGATTAGCAGTGTGATTAACTCATACTTGGATAGGATGAAGCGCTACTCTCATCTCAATAATGAAAACTATATCACGTGATCATTTATTGACCGGCTTCTGTAGTGACGACTTCTCAGAAGGAGATTTCCATCATCTTGTAAAACTGTTCTTCCTATGGTCTACTTGGTGCTTGATAGTGGTGTAATTAGATTTGACGATTCTCAATTAGGATTTCGTACTGTCAGTAAGATCAGTCCATGCTGAAAATCTGAGAAGCTCTGTACAGCTGTTTCATCCTTACTGGAAATCACCTGCAGTTAGCATCTCAGGAAACTCAGGGGAGTTTCGAACATGCAAACCCGTGGCTACGTGGTGTGGTTTCCGTGAATGAAGCATAAGTATAGCTGCATTTAATATTAGTGCGAGTGAACCACACTACTGTGCAGCCGCTCGTGGCCGAACGGTTAAGCTTTTAAAATACTGGCCGGGGATCACGGGTATTAAACTTCCTGAACATTCGTGAGGTGCGCACTGCTGGTAATTCTCAATAAGGATGAAACAACTGCAAAATGTTCCTCAGCTTTTCATCATCATCATTTACAGGGTGAAATGCCAAATGGAAATTGCCAAATCAGTTCACACTTTCATAGATCCCCCCATTCCGAATGCTTTCATGTCACATAGCATTTGCGTCCAGGTTAGGTCCTTTCCAAGTCATCCTCAGAATAGCCGTCTATAAGACACAGTTTTTGGCATAATCTCTACTTGATTGTTGAGATCCTATATAATACCAGCTACTCAGTTGCAGTCTAATTGGGCGAACTTCGATGTGTCTGATTCATCTGGTGTTCTGGCTATGTCCGACAGAAGGTTGAGTAGACTGCTATGTAAAAGCAAAATGTCCATTCCAAGGTTTGTGCCAACTGGTGTCGTGGTGACCGTCACTAATGGCTTCCTCACTACTAAATCTTTGCGATTAGTAAGATGCTATCCGGGGTCCCCGTGGACCCCGGTCTGTTCTGTTAAAATATTATTTGCTAGAGCCACCATACGCTCCGAATTTGATTCCTATTCTAGGTAAATTGGCAGCTGATGCTTCAGAAGGCATCTTTCATTTCGAGGTATTGCCGTCCTTAAACTATCCTCTCGGTTAACAACCCTTAGTAAGCCACGATTACCAAGAAGATTTGGAACTATCTTCAGTTCACTCCACTAGGGACTGGTTAAGAAAGATAGTATTCAACCGCATTCTACATCCAGCTGGAGGCGTGAAATCACGAAAGTTTATGAAGGGATGCCTGAAGGGAGCTTGATGCTGCCAAACAGAGTAGACCTCACTCTGTTGGTTCTCTGGTTTCAACGCTGTGACTGAGCTTAATGAACGAATAGGCAGCGATTCACGATGAACTGAAGCGGATTAGTTCCTTGCTAGAATAGTATTTGGGCTAGTATTATTTTATGAACGATGCAGTCCTCTTTCTTCCACAGCACA
>SJOL01007812.1:690684-755967 GCA_004794785.1 Opisthorchis felineus | reverse complement strand
CTGGATGTATTGACTGCGTTGACAGCAATTCCTAAGTATTACTTTCCAAAGCTGCATGGCATGGTATTGACAAATTCGTGCACTTCACTCAAGATACATTTCCACTTTTAAAGTAGCTCTAGCCTTGGGCAGCACTTTCAAGACTGGCAAGGTTCATGAAAACCCTCATTGGTTGGACGGAAATTCGGATTACTGAACGTACGCGTTTTTAAATGGAAGTTAACTACGTTGTCTCTCCCGCTAATATGAATTTGGTGTTTCACGTTTGTATTTTGCGCAAAATCAATCGCTCGGTCTACGAAATTCAACCTAGCTATGAAGCCCATATAACAAATGGAAAACAAAGTCCGTGATCGTTCTATTATTTTTTGACACTTCCATGGAAATTATTTTTTCCGGGTAATTTTCTGCTACCTCATGTCACACAAGGCAAGGTGTGCTAGCATCTCAGGTAGTTTTCTCTCTTTTTGAACTTCACGCTCTTGCATTTAGTTGTGTTAAATCGATGCAGATAACTACAGAAAATTCAGAGGAGATCGTCTGTTGTTCAAATGGGCTTGAAGAATCCCAGTCGATTTCGTGTGCGTCATTCTCATAAGTCATTGCACCGGGTCGTCAGCTGCGACCAAACTACCCACTAACGACCTATCCAACTTGGTCTACCAACCTTCTTGATAGCGGTCCTGTCGGCCGGCTGCCTCAGGTAGAACATGCTACTACGAAAGAACTTCAGTAGTTAAAACCCACCAAATGAGTTATGTTGACTATAGTCTCTGTTTGATTTGATCTCTGTTTGATCTGATTTCATGCCAGAAAGTTGAACTTATGGCTACTCCTGTAGCTTTCTTGCGCTGCCGACTGATGCGTTTCAGCTACTCAGTTACTCGGTTTTTTACTAATAGGAGTCTTTTCAGTGGACAGTTTTATCTTCATCTAATATCTTAATTCTGCTCATGTTGAAGTTTGTCGTAATTCGGTGTTATCTGTTCTTACAAGGTGCAGGAGTACACCCATTATCTTTGAAATTAGGGTTTCAACAAAATACACCCTTGAAGGTATCGCAGTTATTAAATATTTATAAAAAGCGCAACAGATGAATTCGAGCGCTGTCATCGTTAGGGCTACACACAGATATCTTCCAGTCAGTTTGAACAACTTGCTTTTCCAAGCCTATCCGCACTGCAACCTGTTGTGATTGTGTACTCCATTCTTTGTTTGCTCATCAGCTGAAAGCTGATTCCATCGCGGAGCTTGGCAGATGGCTTGAAAATATTTTGTTACCATGAGGAGAGAAGTTAGTGCGCGGCTAGGTGTCTGAACTGATCTGGAACGAAGAGGCTGTTAGAGGCTCTAGAGCTTCAAGCTCTCGCATGAGTACGTTCACTTCGGTCAGCTGATCCGCTCACTTCTGGTTTCTCTCAGAATATGTGCCAGCAACGGCAAAAACGTTTGAGACAAAAAATATAAAGGGTTTGGTGTAGCTGGAGAGCATCGTTCTCAAGCCAGTAGCGACTAGCTATGCAAATTCAGGGGCTAAATAGTAGTCAGTCTATAGCGATCACTATCAGCCGTTTTTGACAGGCCTACTCGTATTCCGGCCATTTGATAATGGAATAAACCATTGGACATATTCAATTTTGACCAAACAGGCTCATTTTTTGTGTACAGTTTGGATGAAATATTTTACACAAAGGCGAACTCTGCTTGAACACAACACGATCCAAAGGGGGAGCCGCTGAGTTGCCGTATTGCCATACGAACAGGGCAGTCTGACAGAAAATGCATGAATGCCACCAAGTTGGATTTCCAGCATCTAACCAATGAAAAAGAGTCGTTAACAAGGGATTTATTAAAAAAAAACGAATTCTTCAACCAGTTAACAAATCAATAGCAGAGTTGTATCAATATGAGGCAACAGGCTACTCAAATGAACAAAGTCGAGCAGGCATTTCTACTTCTGTGTTTCTTCCTGAGACCATCATGTCATCCCGACTTCAGCTGAAAGATGGATAACTTGACAGAAATAATCACTTTCAGATGAGCACGATTAACTGCACTGACGCCACGCATTTCCACTGACTGGTTCCAATTACGAGGTTAAGATGCCGTCCTTCCGGGAGTGGTGCACACAGAACTCTCGTATGCGAGTAGGGGAACCAGTGCGATCAAAACTAGGATGTGGCAGTACACTAACACCGATCGACCTGCATTATCTCGTCCCGATAGTGCTGGAGCGTTGGTCGTTAATTATGAATATCTACTAAACCCCTATCTTAGGTAGAAGAAACTAGGAAAGCCTATGCTGGCCGGATCGACGGATGACATGCACATTGGGAAACCAAAAGCAGATCATCGATATATTGTCGATCTGTATGTCCATATCGGTGGGCGGTGTATGTTCGTGTTTGACAAAGCGGACAAAGTATAATCAACTTCAGTCCAATCACCAGAAAAGCAAAATTATTGTGATTGGCTGTACCGTTGAGGAGTAGGTGTGCGCTCTGCTTCGAGAATGATGATGGGAACAACTGGACAGCCTGTTTGTTTAAGTTACCAGTAGTTACCAGCAGCGCTCGCCTCGCCTGTCAGATGTGCGGAGTTCATACCCCGGCACAGTCAAGGATATGCACTGTTGATGAGCTCCAATAAGAGCAAAACTCGAGTCCAGTGCTTCCCCGTTTTGGTGTGGAGTCGCCAGAATAATTAAGCCAACACACAAGGACGACTGTTCAAGCGAGAGTGATCTGAGTATAAACAATATCCCGCAACCACCCAAAACGAGAACACTCACTCGTCATGAATTATCGAACAAAATATTCAAATGTTCGACTGATTAGTGAAACCTCATTCTTAAGGTTAGTGGATTTTCTTGAGGACCATCCAGCCCGCAATACCACGGAAGAGTTACTGAAATGCATTGCCCGTTGTTTATATTTTAGCACCTTCCTAGTTTAGATTTTCTGTAGCAAGTAATGTGTGAATAAAAGCTGGTTGGGTGAGGAACTACTGAAATTACAACAGATGCCAGTTTACACTCTTAAGTTTTTGAAACACATGGGCCTGTGGAATATATCAAGGTGAACGGAAATATAGCTATTTTGGTAGACATTTCCAGACGGATTTGTGAAATGAGTCCGAAGTTGAATAGAGAAGGCATGTCCAATATCAACATTTTGTTGGCAAATGGTTGCAACTATTTTTGCAAACTCTACCAGGTGAGTCAGATTCCAGCAAGGTAGGTCGATCAAAAGAATTAAACGACTCCTTCGTCGAAACTCTCGTGCGCGCTTCCATTATCGGTTAACCAGTTTCATTCATTGATTCAGTAGTGTGCTAAACAGTATGATAGATCTTCCAGTCTAATGCAATCCAGGGATCGCACAGGGATTCACTAAGTTGAATGGGGACGACCAAGAGGCTGTCAGGCCATGACTTTGCAAAGGAGCGTGAAAAACCTTACCTTTGAGCTAAGTCGCGTTGGCAACTGCTGTCTTCCTGGATGCGGACCACGATACAAGACAAACCAGTGGTTGGTGACCCTGAGAGATATGGCTGGGTCGTGCAGTCAATAGCGCTCTTGCATCAGAGTTATCGCCTTTACTACGTAGTTCTCATTCTATGGCATACCGGACAAGCAGATGCATTTTACAGATTGAGCCATCGCCTCCAAAGCGTGGCTTTCATGCCCTAGTCATCCTTATCCTCGGTGAACGAAGCTGTAGCAGCTGGAACCATCACACTTCGGTGCACTGTTTGTGAGCTGAACAACGGAACTGACCAAACTGGAATCACAGAGCAAACGGTACGATAGAATCGAATTGCTGTTCAGGTCCAGTGGTGCCAATGAACAGAGACAACATCATCTGACAAAAAGAATAAATGCTTGCCCAACAAACACGGGAATTTTATTGCCTATGCTAAAATATATCGCCTTTCGGCAGTCTGTGGGATTATTGTTTTCCGAGGTGGCGTTTTTGGCAACAAAATATCCGCTATACTGGTAAAGTCCACTAACGAAATACTGTCGCGCAGGTTCCTGTCTCGGTGCAGACATAGACAGTTGATGGCTGGCCTCAACGCATCATCCAAAGAATGCAGCACTGAATCAACCAGAGGTCTGATATGATTAAAAGTTCTCACATATCCCCAACTATTTGATCGCCGAGATCTGCCTTGTATAGTATTAACTGGCTCAACCGTGTAAGTGACGTAACGGACCGCAAGCGAGTACTAGGTAGTGAGTTGGATTCACCTGAGCGGCGAGTAAGACTTATCAGGTTAAGATGACTGGGACATGTATTACGAATGAGAGACCATCGGATGCCAAAAAACATTGCTTACCACTCCAAACCTTTGATGGTGAAAGGTTCGCAAAAGACAGGCTGTTAAGCGACTGCTATCAGGTTCATCGTCATCAGCATCAATATTATCACCATCCCCAGCATCACCATCATTATCATTGACAGCAATACACCAGTTTTATGTACTGTTGCTTAACAGCCACAACCATCAAGCCAAGCGGGTCTTCCTGGGTGGATTCAAAGTGGTTATTCTCTCGCTTGATTGGAAACCCCATGAAACCTCGTATGTGACTAGTCTCAGTGGTGATTATACCATCACTTTCTTGCCGGACTGACTAACTAACGCTTGTTTTGTCGTTGTGTATGTCGTAGGGATTTCTCTAAAAACATCAGGTCAACCTCACAGACACGATGCTTAGCTATGTTCATTTCAGTGGTTTTCTCCAGGGACTTGGGACGTTTTGCAATAAAACTCCACAACTCCACAGTTAAACATCAGTTTTCGCCACTGGTGTATTCCTGTTCACAATGATGACGACAGTGTGTGGGAGGGCAGTATACACAGTTCAGAAGCTGCATAACTAACCGTACGTTGTGGTTAGCTCCGATCACCATGCCCAATATCAGTATCAATCAGAAAGTTAACAACCCACTTTCTGTCGTACGAGCTGCTCAGTACTAGGAAAACACTAACATTTGCGATGTATTCATAAGGATGCCATCGTAGGCAAAGTAAAAAACGCCGGATAATGAAATCCACACAAAAGGTCAGGGCAACACAGTAAACTATTGTTAACTAAGACCCTAGAACAGAACGAATACATATTGAGGTTCATCAGGTGATGTAACAAATTATGAGCACCAGCAGCCGAATTTGTGACAGCAGCCAAAAAACCTATTTACCTGTAGCTTCCTTTGAAGTGGGACAACCCAATGGCTCATGTTATCGTGTGCTTATCCACAAAGTTAATCAAAACTTACGTGTCAGAACTACGAGTAATCAACTGGACCTTGCCGTCGTGGGAGAGAATTTCACCGGCACCAATTGGCACTGTGCATACCATGTGCGTGTGACTGCGTAGCAAGTAACTTTTCAGAACTGATAGGCGTCCCGTTTCCAGACAGAAGGGGAACGTTCTAATCCGGCTGCAAAACTACGTTTCTAATTCTAACCCAACACTGGCTACTGACCGACGTCGTGGTTGCCAAGTTGCTCTATCGATCCTACTTTGCCACATGAAGCCAAAATTGTTGAAGTTTCTCGGGACGACTGGACTAAACCAATTCTTAAACACTCTCCCCCTCACAAACACTGTGAGCTTATCAAATGATCGCCCAGAGACCCACACCGGTTTGGCTATCCATCCATTCGTATTCTTAATAATCTAACTTTGCACCGTACCAGGAATGTAAAACATTATTTACAAGGCACCAACTGCAAGTAAATTGATAGCGTCGTCCTCAGTATTTGGTGATGGCTCAAATTGGGGAATATTTTCTTGATGAAAGTTAGGCAGTCTGTGGAAAAGTACGTTCAGAAACTATCTTCGCATAAACTATATTAAGATGACATGTGAGAAACATAGAGGCCAAGCCGAACATTTACACTTAGCTTTTAACACACATCGCCAAATCATACCTTTTACTTGGACGCTTTGGTCACCAGGACTACCAATGGAACCTCATGGTGCCCGCCTACTGAGAGCCTTCTTGGACTGACAGTACCTAAGTTTTACCGGTGGCCGTCCGGTGCAGCACAAATTTGTATTGGCTTAGACTCTATTCCATAAAGGAGACTCCGGACAGACTCACCGAGGGAGTGAGTTGCTAAAACAGGTGCTGTGACTAAGCAACAATTTTGACCTTTTCAAAGAAAAACAATTTAGAACGAGCTACAAAGAAGCGCACTGCAAGATACCGAAGAAATCTACACACTCAGGTTTCCATACACTGGTGCCCCTGCTTTTGGTCACTTTAAACGGAGCTTAAACGTGGCCCTGCCCCAAAAACAAACCGCAGCACAGCTGATCGTTAGGGCATACAAAATTGCTGTTATTGCCACCACTGAGACCTCTGATTTCAGTTCAACAGCCATCTGCTGCATCCACCAATTCACCTGAAGTTGCGGGGATGCATGCATTAGTATAAGTGACAAGAGACTAGTAACACGGGCACAAAGGCAATCACTCAAATGTGCTTAAATCTGTTTGAAACCAGTCGGCATTCAAGCCAGTGATCGCCTGATATCTAGCCGAGACAAGACAAAGAGTTGAATTGTTTCAATTTTTACTGGTCAGAGAATGAAAAAGGCGTTCATATGGACTGAACGTCCTCGAAACAGTGTTGATAAGTTGATTCACATCTGTACTGTACACTCACAACTACCTGAAAATTACTGGTATTTTGAAGAGATCCGGGGATTTTATTGGGGATTTCGTTTTGTAAGTGAAGCCAGTTCATGCTGCAAAAACCAAACATCTGTTTCGTCCTTACTGAAAGTTATTAGCATTGCACACCCTGCAAAATTCAAGAGAGTTTCGAACCCACAACCTTACGGTTAATAATTTGAACAGTTAAACGTTCGGCCAAAAGCTGCTAATCAGCAATGTGATTAATTCACACCTAGGATATAGCGGCACTCATTCTTCATTCACGGGATCCGCTTTGCTGGAGGACCCATTCGACACGTGTGACTACGTGGTGTGGATATCATCAGTGAAGGATAAACGGCGCTGTATCCTGTCCAAATGCGAATTAATCACACTACTGATCGCCCGCTTGCCACAAGATGGTTAAATGTTCAGTCTACTAGCGGGTCTCGAACTCGCTTGACTTTCGTAAGACGCGCATAGCTGACGACTCCCAATAAGGAATTACTCTGAGACTACCCTGATTTTAGTGAATGGCCACGTCATAGTCTAGTTCCATACAAACGATGTAATACTTCAGTATTCTGTCTCATTTTATTACGTTTTAAACTTACTGTGCCAGACAAGATGGCAAAAAATAAACTTATCCTGCACTACTGTTGTCTTACTTTCCTTGTTCAAATCAGAAACCCTTGTTTGTGACTGTTAGACTTCTATGAACCCAGTGAACATAGTTTCACTGCACCACCTTGTTCTCTGTCTGATTCTGCTACCCAAAGTTTACCTCAAGCGGTACCCTCATTAACGCGCTTCACATGTTAGTAATTTGCTACTGAGAAGCCAATAAACAAAGCTCCCATATAACATATATATATATATATATATATATATATATATATATATATATATATACGATACTCTGGTCGCGTTTCTGTGACTGCTACAGGGAAGTAACCGTTTTATTAATCGCGGTTGTTACACGAAACTCATCGACAGGCCATAGCGAGCCTCTAGTTAGTACATGACACTAAATCTTGAAACTTTCTGTGCAGACTGTTCTTAGCCCCGCGTAGACAGGTTCTCAGATGTCAGGTGCATGAACAATGATTCGAATACAGGCACCTGTAGAATTTGCCAACGGCGAAGCCACAAATAAAAGAACAATGGTTTTATAAGTTTGTTCAAACCGTTGTTTGGCTAACAGTAAGTCCCGAGATAACAAAATTATGAAATCATCAACATCAAATCACATGATAAAGAACAACCGAATCGGACATTAGGATTGGTGTTAATTTTGCAGACATTGAGAGCACTGAGCTTCAAAAGCGATCCACTTGCAGTTTGCTTAATGCGTCCTGCACGACGGAAACCTCCTCCTGGAGATTCTTGACAATTTTCTGGACGTTTTGAATAGAATTGATCACCTCAACGGATTGTGTGTACGGGTCGTAACGCACGGAAAACGGTCTTTTGATTGATTGGGCAAAGTTCCTGAAGTTGAAAATTTTGGGGAATACCAAAGAACCATATTTTCAGTAGTCAAAAAGTTGTAATCAGACTCTATTCCATTCGACGCAAGGACTGTCCCCTTTTACCTCAAAATTAAATTATTCTGAGACATGCGAAGCTATTGAATGAAATGAGGAAAACGCACTTCATCTGAGAAACAGGGCACACACCCACATTTAAAAATGAGACGTGCGTAGTAAAACTTTGTTACATGTTTGCTGTGCGATAGGCTATTTTTATCGATTTTGGTGACCTGCTACACTCCAAAGCACGTTTAATTTATGTAGACTTAAGTGCTCCCTGAATTCTTGAGCTCTGTTGTTTTGATACGCACTCGTGAAGTATCTTGCTGCAAAATGGGCATGAAAAGTTATTAAGGCCCAGTTTAAACCGATTGGAGACCATGAGCCACACTGACGCTGCACGATGTTGTACTAAGGATACCCATTGAGGTTTAATTCAATGTTTTCTATCATGATTATACCTTATTGGTTAGATGTCCTGACGGTGAGAGAAAAACTACTGTTCGTCTGGAATAGTTAGGAAGCCCACCCAAGTCTTCCATATCACGGGCGGATAGCGGAAAAGAACTAATTTTGCAGCTTATACGCACAAAGAAGTTACTGGCAGTTGATCTGCTGTTCATCGCTGCAATTCTACGAAGCGAATACTTTTTCGTCCCAAATTAAGCAGCATAGGTGAGTTGCGCAAAATCCGCAGACTTCTCATTACCAGATTCGCTTTGTTTTGTGCACGTGGTGTTGGCGTATTCCCCTGAAGCTGGTATAATCAGCCCGTGACTTCAACAGCTTTTCGGTCGGGCATTCTACGGATTTTGAGCAATCCTTCCATATGACTTAATTCGAAAAGAAACGAAAACAATTTGCTTTACGCAATCTCGGTAATGACCAGCAAATAAACTGAGGCTGGTCCGACCGGACTGATAGTCAGTCATCATCTAATACCGGAAGTGTGACAAAGAACACCGTTTTTGGGATCGGTCGGACATGATGAGTAAATTATAACTGGATGGCGGAGGGTGCAGCCAAACCAATGGAAGGCAGCAGATCAAGATGAAAATAGTCCTCCTTGGTTGGAGGCAGTTAATGAAGCTGAAATTTCAAGCAAATTTTTGATTGCGGACTTTGTTGGTCACATGAACCGTGGGAATTAATCGGCTGAGCTGCAACTGCACCCAAATTTGAATTTAGTGTCTGCCTGAAATGCATACTCCCCCACTTATTTTACAGGGTCACCTGGTTGTTTGTCCGAAGCATTTTTTGCACTACAGTAAGAAAACGAGTAGGAGGCACAGGAGCGAATTGTGGAGCCTTATGGACTAGAATAGGGTCAAGGGAGTCAACCTCCTAGAACGCTGCCTCGGCGAGCCTGATCGGCACCGGTCGTGTAACCAGACTCGACTATGTTGTGGGGGTTTCGCTGTTTTGCTTCTGACCTCGTAATTTGCGTACACAGATGCGCATTGTGCGCGCAGCACAATTTCTTTTGTGCTTTGGACTTGCCTTGGCCTTTCCGATATGTGAGTAACTAATAAGCGTATTTCTTCGGATACGGCATAAAGGAAAACAAGTACCAGGGACGGATGTTGTCACGCAGAGCATAGCGAAAGTGGTTAAGGTCTATTCCAAATCGGAAGTAGACGAAGCGGAAGTTGAGTTGATCCGTAAATTCGGACTGGGGAGTGAGTCACACTTAGAACTTTGTTCTTTGATCCCTACATCTGTAACATACAAAGAAGTGGATCGCCGTCATGTAAGACTTATGCCTAAGCAATACAGCTTTAAGCGGACAGAAGACTACGCCTGATCTTGACGGAAATTCACATCGAACAATGAAATCGAAGTAGTTTTGGAAAGATCTGAGAGAACAAAAAGGAAATCACGATAGTCTGTCTTGAAGGGAGACTTAATAGCACTCCACCTGGATCGTCCTCTTATGACATACCACAACGGAACGCAGTCTTTCGCTTCATTTGAAAAGATATTCACGACATCAAAGTTGTTCTAAATACCTCTCAGGAAGTTGGTGAAAACTCTGCACAGTCACTCTTGGGGCTCAGTAGGTACGGTATGTTGTTCCAGTTGAAACACTAGGCAGGCTGCGAGCAGCATACTCGATTGAGGAGTGTTAGAAAAGAGATATGGATGAATTTCAGGTGACACCAAATTAATTCATGAAAGAGTCCTTATGGTACAATATGTGGGATCTGGTGCTCAGGTTTGCAGTAAGACTGGTGGACGCAAATGAGGGGTCAAAACGGCAGCAGAATGTCCACAGTTTTCATTGACCTCATGAATTGCGCTGTAATCACAACAACCTATTTTAGGTTGATAATTTATAACTAGGTGAATGTCGTTTGTTGATACTAGAGGGGATAACAACATCCGATGTTTAGATAGCTTCTCTAACGATGAAACCTTTAGTTTATTAGAAATGTAGTTTTTGGACATGACTCCAACTTTGAAATTCTTAGATCGGTGCCCCAAGTCCACAAAATCCTCATTAATCACCTCAGAATATTTTGCTGTCAGATCAGTCCGCGTACAATCCAGATACACACTTTTCTGAAAATGTGTGAACTGTACAGATTGGGTGTGTGAGAACAACTGAACAGGCTCTTCACTTCCGTCGATCAGTTGAGGCCAGCGGTAATGGATGTATTGCAGAAACAGAAAACATCCCGCTCCTCAGAGCTTATTTGGAATTACGCTTAAAAACTGGCTGTCAATGATTGGAGCTCAAGATGTGATGATTGCCTTTCTTTGTTTAAAGTGAATTTATCAACATTTTGCTCCATTTCAGAATGCAACATGGGACTTGATAAGTTCAAGGCGATCTTGGGTGGCTGTCTTCTAAAAATCTCTCGAAATGACCCCGAAGCTATTAGCTTCTAGCAACCCCCACTGGGTCCCCGTATAACACTAGTTCTGAATAGACTTCAAGCTGTCAGGGTATCTGGCACCAATCCAAAGAACCAGATGATCAGAGGGATCAATTGCTTTGAGCTTGTTTCTCGTGTCCTGAAAGTGACTCAACATCTCAGGCCTCGAAGAGTTCTGCAATTGTTCGGTGAATATAACTGGAGACCAGAAAATTTGTCCAAAACATCGTCGGACAGTCAGTGCCCCAAGTATGGGTACCGAAAGACAAGGAACGAATGTAGCTTGAAACAATCGTAGACTTAGCAAAGGATGGAAACCGGTGACGCACATGCTACGTTACTTTACCGGCCTCATTCTGTTCTGTTAAACTCAAGATATCACGGTGCTATGGTACACAGGCTTATACAATCGTACCAGGTTTCATGAATAAATACCAATAACAAATCAAAATTAGTCATGAATTTTCTTGACTGAACACACAGCACGTAAGTTTGCTGAAAACTCTTCGACATTCCACGACCAGCTTCGCTCCTTTTCGGGCTTATCAGATGAGCCAAGTCCTTGATTCTCCGTCAATCTTGTGTTTTACTTGAACCAAAATTGTAAGAAATTCCCAAAATACATTCATTTACAAACTAATTTGACAAGAGTATCAACTGAATCTAAGCTGAATGGTTTAGTTCCAAAAAGGGGAAATCGTGAGCTCTAATTTTGTCAACAGTCAGATCGGTTTACCGGTTTGACCAGTCGCAACAATCAGCCCATGTTGCGGGCACTCTCTTTATGTATGGATAATTGTAATGATTTTAAGCGACGCTGTTCACAGCACGGGCAACAATCCCGAAAACAGTCACGCCGTGTTGACTATTCTGAATTAACAGCAGCTGTCCCATACTGTAACACTGAGTAATATTGTCATATTTGTGACCTTCTGTCTGCTAAGCCAATTCTGTTGCGTAAGTCTGGTCAACAATCTGGTGCAGTCATCGAGGCTTCGTAGAGAAGCACTAGGTCGGTGTGAAGCTAATCTATTGTGAACTGACGCTGTCACTTCAGCTTGCAAAGTTATGTTCACACACAAATTGCCCAGGTAATCAAATATATCGGTGGCCATCCATATAAACTGGGCTAACAAAAAGCCTTCAAAAAGTGGGCAGCAGTTCAGACAACAAAACGTGACCGACTGTCGCTTACGGTTATTAC
This sequence comes from Opisthorchis felineus, assembly GCA_004794785.1. Classification (NCBI taxonomy): domain Eukaryota; kingdom Metazoa; phylum Platyhelminthes; class Trematoda; order Opisthorchiida; family Opisthorchiidae; genus Opisthorchis; species Opisthorchis felineus. The sequence goes on along the minus strand of SJOL01007812.1, from coordinate 743,682 downwards.
AAAACTAAAATTTCTGTTTTCGTACTAACCTGAATTTTGCTTTTGCATTTGCGAAATTCTCCGCCACAAAATACTTCGGTTGATATTCGGTGATTGGGTAGGACTGAGAAGCGGCTTCGACCGGTTCAAATGGGACACGTGTGGGCTTATCCGAAAGGCAGTACTGCAGAAGAGGACAGTGTTGCATTTTCATCAAATTACGCCAGTGAGGTAGCAAATTCTGCCGTTTTTCAAATGACTGCGTTTAGGATGGCAGTCATTGTTGTGCATACAGCACAGAAGAGATAGTCGTAGTGAGGATGCGGCCTTCGAAGGCCCGCCTCAGTCAGAATGTCTGTAGCCAGACAAATTCTGAATAGAAGGATGAGGGCAAAATGTCCCCATTCTAGAGTGAGCGGTTCAAAAGTCTTGGGTGTAATAGAAATAAACTTTAAATCAGCATATCTGACTAGTCAGTTTTAGGAGGATCACTTGCAGATGACTGAAGTTTCACTTAAGGTGATTACCACAGCCGATTTCATTTTACCTATATTTCAGACGCCGAACCAAATCCAGTTTGTTTTTCTGCAGGACAGAACCGTTTAAACTGGTCATTAGCCCTTCCACGCTGAGTTCCGGTACAATCCAGGCGATAATAAAACCCGAACGATTCAGGTTTATGTCTTGGCAGCTGCTCAAAGAATTTGCTACCTCAAAATATCATCTTGGTAGAGAGATCCTGGGCAGTGGACGAAAGGGGCGTATTGACGACAGCAATTCGCAATAACTGGTTGAATAAATTTACCTTGTTTCAACTTGGTTTGGAAGGATCGCATTTCCACTTCTCATGTAGAATCTATAGATCCAGGAGACAGGCATCTGTAGGGCACTATGATGCAACCATAGCATAACAAAGTAAAACCATCCGCGATATTTCACAGTGCATTTACTGAACTTTTTGTTCTTTCACCCATTGAAAAAAGTCCGTTATAGCTTCTTAGGCTTTGAAATGTACACTCTGCGTCGTTTGTCTATCATGGACTTGCACGTTCTCAACTGTTTCAGTTTTCCACAATATCCTAGCTACGGGTGACAATGCGGATCTATCAGTATGAAGTAAACCATATCTGCATAATAATAATACTGGGAAAGGTAGGAGAATATTGGAAGGCTGAACTGCCGGATCTCAGGCACACGGCCTGTAGTTAGTAGAACACAGAATAGAAACCTCTGGACTCGAGTTTCTTTCTTATGAGTGTTCATGGGAAGTATATATACTGAACACAAGTCATATGACATGTGAGGCAACCATTCTGTCACTACCGAAATAGCACAAGCTGGACGTGGCTAGGTTATCAGGTATAAACACACGGAAGTGGTCACGCTTGAGCACTGTGATTGGTAGGCCTAGCGGCTCCCAGTCCGTTGTGGTCAGTGACTCACACTTCCGCCTAGCTACAATTAGAATACAATAAGTGGTCTCGCATTTATGTACCAAGAGCCAGAACACTAGAAAGTCTGCTCAAGTGACAACGAGACAAAAACACACTCCGAGAATCCCATAACAGCCTGTGCCAAAACACATATGAATAACAAAAGCAGCTGAATGTTTCCTCCCAGAGGATGCTGCAGGGATTGCGTTACCGAAACTTGTTTCCTGACGGTGATAGAACTTCCGAATTGCCTAAAGTTCACAAGAAAGGAATTTGATAGTTTCTTTAGGCATATTTAGGCTGCACTGGTGGTTTGTTTTTCGTGACGCCCGACACTTCAGAAATTTAACAAGGACAAAAATTCTTCGTTGAAAACGGGGTTTCATCTCCAGGATTCGTTGCAGCTGGGAGTGACTGTACTCAGTATTTGTCGTCTCAAGATTTCGACTACTAAATTGGAAATTATGGGATCATGGAAAACCAGAGTATAGCATGAAATACAATAAAATAACAAGCGCAGCTCTATGTTGGGAATTCCTAGATGGACTTCGGTTACCTGGAATTAGTGTTTAGTCTGGAAAAGAGTTNAGTCTAGAAAAGAGTTGCCCCCTTCTAGAACGTTTTCCTTAAGGAGCCAGCGAAGACGTCTGCTTCTGTGGGATTACCTCCACCAAGAGGTACCTTCTCACTGAAACGAGCGTAGTATCTCTTGCTGGCACGACTATACGGAAGGGCATACTTGCATAAGAATTGATCGCCTGCACAACTATGGACCGCACCGATCAAGGTCACATAAGATAGATAAACTTTAAACGAATCTAATACCTTCAGTTCTCCATAAGAGCTGAGCAATCCCGCGCCATAAGCTCGAAGTCCTCCAGCCTCCTTGCATATCCCGAATTCCACGGTAAACCAGTAGCACTAAAAAAAGGGCGCAATCAATCAGTAGGACAAACTTTACGGTGATTCTACTCGTGCAAGAAAAGTAGTTAGAAATAAGAAAACAAATCTGTCAGAAAAGAAGACGCCCTCAAGACGCGAAAAACCAACCGTGCAAAGATGGCCGATCTTGCAGGTTTGACGACCTCTCGCACAAAACACCGCAGCTAAGATTCACACCTCTGAGTTTCTCATAGTATATCTAGGGAACATCAAAAGGTAGGGCCCTTGACAGAGTGGTTGAAAAGACTATATTTGTGGACTAAACAGCACAGCACCTACAAAAATTAGTTCACTGCTAAAGTGCTAATTGTAGGGAAATAAAATCAGCTTTTGCGTTGAAATTTGTGGGAGAAAGTTTGAATTTTCCTCCTGTTTTAGTGTGAACTCAATGAGGCGCAAGACCGACTATTCGAGCCATCCGAACTAAAGCTACCTACTTATTGTGGTGGTCCAGCTTCAGAGCTGCAGTGATCCTGCTGGCTTCACTGGCTAGAACACAGTTCCTCTAGGTTCAGGCATGCCAGGAAGATCAACGGGGAAAGCCCGATGAAGAACGACCAGTCCCCGTACTGCGAGAACTCGTATTAGCAGGTAGTCTGGAGGTAAATTCGTATTGTTCTCTGCGATAGGAGTGTGGAGAAATCAACGCGTTTATTTAAGGCGGCATGGATGTCCATGGATGCAGCTATGCTTTCTTTCTCTGAGGGACGGCCAGTTAGAAAAGTTTGACCGTATAAACTGCATACTCCGATCACCCAACGGTTGACCGTGATCGCCGGCGCATTACACAATACGGTAGAAATATTTTTAAAACCAAAGAGTCCGTTGCTGTTCAGAAGGTACCTGCTACGCGAAGCCACATTATGAGTCAGGCAATTATGACTCACTTCTTGTATTCTCGGGCCAGGTCGGCACCCTGCAGCAAAATGGGTCAGATTGTTGAGTCATTGGCTCTGGGAAGGGTTCTTCAAGAAACGCCTAAAAATGGTTACCTCGCGGTCGGAGGCTAGGAAAAGTTTCCCGAACAAAACCCTTCTGGCTCCCCATGCCTTATGGGTCAGACGTTTGAGTCAAAGGTTCCACCACAACCAAACATACTACTTAAGCTTGAGAAACCGGGAGTCACCAGTCATCCTTGCAGGTCGTCGCACACCAGGTCTCCTTCATCCTCCTTCCTACCCGCCGAAAGTTGCAATGAGATCAACCCATCTGCCAGTCCCCTGGCCATTTTTCCGTGGCTGAACTACCGCCCAGAAAAATGAGCCCAAATACTCCCTCAATAAACTCAAAATATCTGATCCACGTTGCAGCCTTCGACGTCCGTACTCTGTGTCAAACTAGACAACAGCCATCTCTTGCTAAAACTGCATTCCTCTACCGTCGATAAATTTTGTCTCTGGAACACGCATAGGAGACTCCACTTCGGTGGTGCACCTCAAGCCAATTGGGATTAGCTCAGATAATTCACACTTCACTCTTCGGTTGTACAGCAATTCTGACGCAATAGTTCTTGGTATCTACGGTGTGGGGTTGAACTCAGTTCCTAGGCTAAAAATGTCTTATTAGACTGGATCTAAGTAAACAGTTTCTTTGCGCTGTGTGGTTGCCCGGTTCAATTAAGCTTAATGCGGATCGATGCGATAAACGGTGTTTGTCGTATCAGCGTGCGCCCCGACAGATTGCGGTTTTAAGACTGGGAAGAACGAGTTTTATCAAGATCTGTCACGACTGCTTCGGTCGGCAAGAAGGACGGCTATAGTAATCCTCGCGGGTGATATGAATGCCCAAGTTGGACGACTAAGTCCGGAAGAGTCACAATTAGGCGGCAAATTTAGAGTCGATGCTCAGCGAACGGATAATGGGCAGCGACTTCCCCAGTTGCGTGTTGATGATTGTCTGATCCTGGCCAGTTCAAACGCTCATATCGAGTTAATTGAAAGCCGCCAACCACGAGACAGTCGTGAACTTAGTCGGGCCATGTAACTATAAGTCACCGATTGAGAGTCTTATTTAAATATTGCCATTCCTTCTAGGGTACACAAATCGACTCCCATGATGTCATCGTATGGGCCATGTTATGACTTCGCTTCCAATCAGCATTACCCTTGCCGATGCAGGGCAACGCCATTCATCAATTTCGACGAGTTTCAGTGGCACAGGAGTGTCCAGCTTATCTGGCTGGATGCTACTGGAAACTCACAGCCATGCTGATAAAGAAGACTGGTGGAGGGCTAAACGGAAAAGAGTGAAAGAAGCTATGTTTCCACCTTTTAGATCTGTCTGCCCAGGTCATCCGACTGGACTAAATGAGAATTGGATATTGTCAAAATCAGCAGATCTTATTGCCACTAAAAAAGGTGTATGGGCAGTTGGAGACTATGATGGGGCACGCGGATTTCTAAAACACCGAATTATCAAGGGCTTGAGGAATGAAAGAATACTGGGAAATTGCAATTACCCAAGATGGTGAAAAGACTTCCGCTGTTAGCAACAGCTCTGTTTTAGCTCATTCGATCCACCAGCCAAAATAAGGCAGATATCAGTTAAATAATATGCTGAAAAGACGGACCGGCAATTCACTCGCACAATCGTGGCCTTGAACGATGGCCTGAATACCTTAAGGAGCAATTCATCTGGCCTACTTCAACATAATCTTCAGAGGAATTCAAAAAGCCTGAATGACTACAAGCTTGAACATGGCTACAAGCACGCCGTCAACAACAAACATCCAGCGCGGGATATCACTCCTCCAACGCGACAAGGCACCCGGCCTGGATGGCCGGCACCCTGTGCTCCTCAAAGCAGTTGATGAAACCCTGGCGAGTAGTCTGCTGACAGAATACTACTGGGGTTTGCCTCAGTAGTGATTCCAGTCTTTACAAAGGGTGTATGAATGTTACGCAAAAACTATCGTGGCATCACCCCGGTAGCCGTTGCATCCAAGGCGCTCTCTGGCATTTTTTCAGTTTGGTCCATCGTTAAGGAGACACAAGCTCATAAGAATCAAGCTGGGTTTCGCCCTGGCGAAGAATGTATCGATTACATGTTTACTCACATTTTCAGACTTCCCACGTTGGTGTTTTTTCTTGATCTGAAAGCTTCTTTGACCCTGTAGATCTTAGAAACTTTGGTGGTGTCTGGCGATCAACATTGTTCCTTCCAAACTTATAACCCTCATGAGGGCACTGTGCTCAGTTCTTGGGGGCGCTTACGAGTATACAGTAAGCTTTCACCTGGGTTCACCACGTCATTGGTATAAGACATTCCTCCGCAACTTGGCTGCTTAAAACTCCTCTGCCTGCCTCGGAAAATTTGGGAATCGAAATGCTCTAGGGACGTATCCGCATGGACATTGAGTACGTGAACAATATGGTTCACCTTGATTCAGATCCTTCAAGGATGTAAATCACTTTTAATAGCCTAAGTTATTCTGTCACAGGATTTGGAATGCGCTTCATACCTGCAAAGTGCAAACTGCCACCGCAAGTTTGGGTGGGATCAAACTCAAACCTCATGCTTGCAGATGAGCCATTCAACGTGGCAGATAAATGTGTTTACCTGGGAAGCTTTAGAGTTTCAATGGACTGGCTGGAGAGGAGATTACTTATCAAACCCGGAAGATCAGTGCGGTGTTTGCCAGACTCAAACAGCGTGACTCCGGTTTGTCTGACAATGGAAGATTATACACTGCGGTAGTAGGATCCATGCTGCTATATGAATAAGAAACGTGGCCTCTTTGCGCAGGGAATATACCACAGTTTTCAGTGTTAGATTGTCGATTTCTCTGGAGCATTGACCAGGTCCAGTGGGAATATCGCATGTCATGCCCTGCCTCGCAGAGCCCTTTCGGCCCAGCCCTTTGCTAAGTTGGAGAGACCAAGCGGTGGACAGTGTATAACATGGAAAAGAAGTATGGAAAACCTAACCATTCAGCTCAGTCGGACTGATATCTGCATCCTTTCCGGATGAGGACCCCGGGCCTCAACTCACCAATGGTTGACGACACTGGCAGACATGGCCCAGTCACGCGGTCGATGGGGCTCCTGCATCAAAGCTATCACATCCGGTGAGTGGCTACCCATTTTTCCAAACTAACCGATCCTGTTGTGGCCCCAATGCTTGACTATATCTTCCAGGGTCTCTCATTTTCTGGTAACCGAAAAGATAGTAGCTGGAGCCGATGTACCCTCGGTGCATGCTTTAGGGCTGATAAATTGACTGGTCCGAGCGAATTCATTAAACAGCCAACAGATCTCGCAGCTACCCACAGATAATGCTTGAATATTCTAAATCAACTTCAAATTTAGGATTCTATTCCAAGTTTTTGTCTTTTTTCGTTTATTGAAGTCCCAGTAAATATAGGAGGTACAGAAATTTCATTTGCCTCGATTGAATAAGACCAAGTTTCTGGTAAAAGCTCTGGTAGCTAGCCAGGATCATGCGTTGTACGACCGAAAATACAAAGACGAAGATCTTCTTCCAAGCTATAGGGAGTGAAAACGGTCGGAAACGAGCTGATTCAGGTTACAACCGTTTGCAGCTTATCTCTCGGGAAAATTCTGAGTAGTCTGACATTAACCCTGTTAGTAGACATGATGATTATCAAGTCCTGGAATCCGACCAAACAATTTATGAAAAGAGGCACTGTGAAAAGCCGAAGCTCTCAGATTAAATGGTACTGCTTATACTGTGGACAGAAGTAATCACTCTTCGCCCTCAATAACCCCGTCGTCGAACAATCAATTCAAACTATCTACTGAATACTGGTGTGACCAATGAAATAAGCCAATTGATTAGGATCACGCAATAAGTGCGCGATACTCGAGGTGCAAAGGAATGATCAATACCATCATACTGTAGACTACTGCTGGCATCGGAGTTCAAGTACACTTAGAAAGCTGATGAAATAGTTAGGTGATATTAGCTCACGTCCACGTCTTGAGGTTCGGTAATGAGAATGGAAGATGTACCAAGGATCGACTGCTGAAAATCAAATAAGCTAAACTCTATGCATAAATTAGTGCCTTGTGAAAATCCCGGGACGCACTGCGCTCCGTATTGCAAGTTTTACGGGATCTGTTGAAGTGCTCTCTCCCACTTGACACACTGCCTGTAATCAGAAAGTATTTATACCTTTTCGGATTTGAAACAACAGATTACTGAGTGCCCTTTAAAAGTACGGTTTGTAAAGACTAACCGTTCCGTCCTGCCGATCAAGCCATGCCTGCCCGTGAAGTATTCCACAGCAAAGAGGTGTCGTAAACCCAGGATGCTTCAAATCTTTTACCCCATAGATCAGTTCTACGACAAACCTGGGAATGTCAACACTTTGTCGGGTAAAACTGAACGTTATGTAAAGCCTTTGCAGTCTTTGTCTCTTTGCGGTTCTTGCCTTCCAAAGGGAAACTTACCAAGAGGCGACACGTCGTCACTCATTTAGGTTATTCAGCTCAGAATTACTTCTACAAACGCTTTCTCTCAAGGAACCGAATTAGAACCTCTTTCTGCCTCCAGAACTGGAAGACTGAATCCGTCAAGACGCATCTGAAGTGCCACGTGCAGTTCTTATCCAGTCTACTTTCATCGTCATGTTAAAACTTAGCAAGGTTGCACAAAGCCAACTGGCTGGCAGATGGACTAGGTAATAAACCTAAGCGCATAATACAGGTTAATCTGTTTGCGTCTTTGGACTACGGATACGTGCTAACCTGGAAATTTGAAAACTTTTATTGTGAACCACACAAAACCGGCTTCATCTACCTCTGTGCAAAAGATGTGCAATAATCTTTTAGCGTTGAACCCCTCACGAAGACGCATGTCTCTTGAGTAGGCATTTTGTTACTCTGTAGAAGTGCTTCCTCGAAAAGGAGTTGCGTGTCACTACTCCTGAGATTTAAAAACCCACCATGCCTCCAAAGGTTCAGTTCAAACTTTTCTTGAACAAGCCAAGAGTTACTCCCCTAATGTCACAGTAAGATGAACCAACAAGTTTTTTTCTAGCTTACCTTTCTCTAGCTTTGCAAGAATAAATGATTTCGTTCATATGAGCCAATAAAAGACCAGTCGTACAGGTAAGATACCTGTGCATGCGCTTGAAGTTTCCATTCAGAATAAAGGCTTGAAGATTGGGCCTTTCTTTCCTTGAAGAAACTCAGGCTGTCCCAGCCCTTTGTAGAAGGAGATTGTCCGACACACACCCAAAACTCATCGGGTAGAGTACAGTTGTATGCCCATTTCGAATTTCTATGATGACATCCCATTAATGGTTTCTGATGCGGTGTGCATCCCCGTACAACCGAAGGTGACAACAGAAGGCAAAATAACAGATGGAGTGGCAGTAATTGTAGATTGGCAGTGAGCCGGTAATGAAGCAGACCTAGCACACCCTTTGGTCTAAGAAATGTCACCGGCAGTAGACTTGAGAAACCAGATAAACACAAATAACAGTGTGAATTTGCTATAAAAATTCGATTTTTGTTATTTTCCCGGTGAGATTTCGAGTTCGGAATGGATTTGAATAGTGGTCATTCCTGAAATTCTACGAACTTCTCGCTTCCTCTTTGGTAGCAGCATAGTGTAAAACTTAGGTTTGTTAATTTAGAGTGGCTTCGGATGCCACCTATTGCAATCGCTTTTAGAGCGGTGACTATATAGGAAGACTTGGGGAACGGATAAACCTATGACCAACAGTTAAACAAAAGGGATACTATGGGTCATAAACGGAAAGTGTGCTGTCTAGGTGGATTATGACAGGCTCTAACTTGGCGACCACCTAGTCAGCAATGACAGTCTCATTTGGAAGCGACTGCCTGCGGGCTTTGGAAGATGTTTGTCGTTGGGACGCCACATGAAATCAAAAGCTAAGTAATCTAACGATGATGGGCCGTATTCCATTTCTTAAGAGCCTATGCACAACAGGGAACGAACTAATATGGACACAAAAGCTGTGGAGATCAGGATCCGCAGTGGAAGCCCAAGGTATACTAAAATCAGAGAGGATACAACTACCTGCAGCTAGGTACGAGAACGTGACTTGAATTCCTAGTTGGTCTTGGGCAACTTAATGACAGTGGACGCTCTACAAATGACGACAATCATATTCTGACCTAAAAAACAAGGCCGTTCTCGACCTTTACTGGAATGTCAGTCTTAATTCCAATGTACTCTTTGTAGAGTAGGTTTAATTGTATCGATTGCGCCTTCGTACTGGGCTTTTAACCGACTGTTTATTTCCAGGCACTTGTTTTTAGGCTGTGGATCGTTTTGACCGTTATGCGGGTGCCACAGGCGGAGGCCAAAATGGTCGCGAAAAGGTAAATCACCAGCTAGCTGAACCCGTCAGCTTTGAGAGCTCTCCGTTGCACAAGTTGTACAAATCTTGATGCTCAAACGATAGAGGATATGCTACGGCTAGCAACGGAGCTGAACGATCGCAGCTTCCATCTTCGTTAGTGAAGGCAAATAATTTGCCGTTTGTAATCTTTGGCGGGTGTGGGAGATTACTCCACGCCGCTGATTCTTCGCCATATTGTTCATATGAGATTTAAAGGCTGTTCGCTGGGAGGCTTCCGGTGGCCTGTCTTACGTCACAGATCCTGGCATTCATTTTTCTTGATGCACTCTCGACGTTTTGTAGAGGAAATTCCCGTTCTCTGTCTATCAGTATTGCACCTCTGACTGCCGAGGTTGCATTTTCTTTGGTGCAAAACTCTGAAAAATAAATGGCAGGTTCAGCTGAAAACCGTCTGTAACAACCTATGCACCCGTCACCTTCGTCAGCTCCGAGATCATTCGTCTATCAGTTACCAGCGTTGATATATAATAGTTCTCCACAGGTTCGCTTCTAATTCCTCGAAGCTCCCAGATAGCCTCATGAATGCTACCGGATTATTTAAAGCTTTGGTGAACAGAACACTGAGACAGTATTTGCCTTAACCCTGGTCGGTTTGACGATATCCCGAACGGCTGGAGACTCTTTCATCTCAAGGAAATACCGGGTGCCAACCTTATTAAGGTTTCGGCTATCCGGTGGCTTAGTCCAGTCTAAATTAAGCGGATTGTAACAGTATACTACGACACTCCTTGTGTTAAGCGTTAACTTTCTCAGGTGAGCAGTAAGATTACGCGGACTGTTGTAATAGGTCACCATCAGTAGATCGGCTTATTCCGATGTAGCCACCATCTCGCTTTAGCCATCTGGAATCCGGTTCGCCTGTAATTGGTGGCTGTTTAAACGTGACCTGGTGTAGAGTATCACACCTCCTCTCCTTCTTGATATTTGATCAGGATGGTAACCAGTAGCTGTTTCCTTTTTGAATGCCCACTCAACCGTACCTTTGTCGACTCGATAACTTCACTCTGGAAACTAGGGACCAACTTCTCTTGTTTATCCTTGTGAATAGGATTTCTCACGTTTGCCCATGCGATCTTTGTAATGGTTACTGGGGTCTTGTCGTCACCGGTATAAAGGGACCGCATTTGAGCCGAAGGATCCCGAATGCAAATATCGGTTTATCCTGCATTTAACCTCCGCCTCACTCCCGGCAGATTCCGGCGGACCTCAGACGCCAGGTCCGGGTGGGGATCTCTAGCTTATTTTGAGGCTAGCCACCTTGTGAAAACAAGTAGAAAAATCCCTGAGCAAGATTCAAGATCACACTGATCGGTCTTGGTTGAGCTACCTCCTACATATTTTGTTGATACAGACAGATCTGTTGTCATATAGTAGCGTACGAACCATCAAATTCAGCTCTTCCGTGTCATCATTATGCCTTATTTGAGCTACCTGCTCACCGGCTCATCCAGTCATGCGGAAAACCCCAACACAGTTAGCTCGAGCAGCCAGAATTTCTGCATCCATCAAAGGCTGAAATATTTCCAGATGCGAACTTCAATCCGCCCGTTAATGTCCACATTGAGACTGGAAACTCGCTCCCTGAGGTGATTCCGCCACATGATGAATAGGGATCACTTATGGACTGATTGTAAGCTAGACTCACCGGGAGATCGGCAGGCAATTCGTGACTCAAAATCGATAAAAAGCGCTCATTATCGGGTGGAGTTAGTTGCACAGAATTTAGTTACAAAGAATTATTTGTACCAAGATATAACTTAGAAGTCGACCTGAGGATTACAGTTGAAACTACTAAAAGTAACTCGGATCGAATGAGTGCAGATCACTCTAGTGTGAATCAACCATTGTGGTGGGCTGTTCAGGACTATATAAGGCCGTAAACAACTCGACAACCCCTCCAGACTGCTATCTAAAACCATAGCCTTAAAACACACCGGCAATCACAGGAAGAAAATGCCTGAATTTCTGTATCACTCAGCCGACAAATTTTGATTGGGCACTTCGTGTATCGTGTGACTAATTGTGTGTGAAACACTGATCATTCATTGGACAGCATTCTTAATTTCAACCTACCGACGCTAATTTTGTAATATCTTCGTCACTAGCACCCAGTGAAGCAAGGCCTATTTCTTGTGAGAACTGTGCAAATTCCTGATCGGCGAACAAAGGAACGTGACCCATTAGTTCGTGACACACATCGGGCTCTGGAGTGTATAAGGGAAGTGAGGAATGGCGGATGTACTGCGTTGAATGAAACACGCGAAAAGCCAGTCCTGCGAGAAAGTCGCGTGACGACAGGAGACCAGCCACTGGACGTAGGGTGAAACCAGTGCAACCTGCATGTTCCAAAGTGGAAAACAGAATAACGAAACAGTACATTTTCTAATAGAAATAACACTAACTAAGTTACTAGAATCATCATTGATTAAAGCCAAGTCTATGATACAAGTAGCGGAACACCACTCTGAAATGATCAGCCTATCGGTACGAAAAAAGGAGCGTCATGTTTATCCCAAGTGACATGCAATCAGCATCCCTACTCATGCGAATAATGGACACATTCGAAGAAAACGTATAATCGCATCCCTTTTGGCTTGATCACCTGAGACATTTCTTTCTTATTGGGTCTTAAAATTTAGACCCGAAGGGAATGTACATTCGACCATTGTTCTGACAGTTTCAGGCTGTCGACCATAAAACAACAGGCATGCAGAAAATTTGGCGCAGCCATCCGCGATTATTTAGATCAAAGCATTTGGCGACTGGTCACTAGAGAGCGCCTGATAAAGTGTCCAGCTTTTTAAACTGGGAGTGTAAAATTTTATGAAATCATGGATGTATGGGAGAGCCGTTAGTTGGAATACGCTCCTTAAGGCGACCGTTTTTTGTTTAAAAATGTATTGATACGACCTACCTTTCAAGTAGTCTGATACGACATCAAGCTGGGGAATGTTGTCCCGACGGTATCCACAGTTTTCCACAAGCAGAGGAAAAACATTATTGTATTCGCGGCATGCGTGTGTTGGATATAACTCGGTCAGTTTGTCATACATCTTGCCCCAAGTTTCTACTTCTTCTGGTGTGTACTCGATGTGGGGAATTGGTTGACCACTTGAAAAGATGGAACACAATGTGGAAAAGAATGTAAGACAAAAAGGTTCGTAGTCTGATAGGAGGAAGCTGTCAGATAGAGAAGGGGATAAAATTGTATATATGTATATGTATATATATATATGTAAAATTATATATATATATATATATATATATATGTCCATCCCGTCAGACAACTTTTATATGGTCTGCTGAATAATGGAGTTCGAAATCTGAGAAGCCAGAATTTACGCCAGTAGGACAGCCTTCAGGTAAACCTAAAAGGTTTTAAATTCCATTTTAGATCCTGGGAGAATCTGGAACTCAACGGACTGGCCTTGAGAATGGCTATCCATGGCAGCGTGAGAACCTTTGAGACGCAATTGATCGTAATGCCACAGATTAACCAAGCCATTCAGACGGGTCTGGGTTTCCTCAGTGCGAATTCGCCAAACGTGTGGGTGCGCATGGTTAAGTAGGATTGGCCTTATATGTCGCCAGCGTACTTACCGATTCATCTACTAGTGTAATCACTTACAATTTGTCTAGTGAGTGTCAACGTGACATTATCATCCTTAGGCGGACAAAATCATTGAACCTACAGCTGATGGATTAACTTTGTTGTTGATTTGTTCATCGAGCTTGACGATTGGGTTGCACACGTTTTATCATCATTTGTGTTAGCACCGTTAGTGCAAGGTTGGGTGGGTAAACCCCTCTTCGACCCACACTTATACAGTTTCTGGAGAGTATCTATTGATTCCAGCGTAACTTTTGTTGCGAGGTGACTTCCTCGCAAATGGATTGGTTTGTTTTGAATCTGAGTCGTTTTGTGATCCCAGTTCCTTGTATCTGGTTGCATCACTGGGCGCCTTCTATTCGTCAGTTCCTCCCTTGTGATTGGCCCGCTTCCTTTTTGCTTTGTGGTGTGGATTTCCTCCACTCGATTGGTTGATAGAATAGCATTCTACTTTTAATAGTTTTCTTCCTCTGATCCGACTGGTCAATTAGTCATCTTTAAGTTTTTTTCACGTAGTGGAGTACTATCTGGTTATTCTTTGCCGCGCTGACGGTGTGTGGATGGGCAGCTCCGAGAAATGTCTGAATAATGCTATACTGAAAAAGGTGCGGTATTGCGCTGAAGCCTAATGAGATTGAAAGGAGCTCGATGACAAGTAGGTAACTGGTACCGGCGCGCATTGTTAAACCATCTCTTGGCTTGCAACAAGCCTCGGCACATTTACTCTTCGATCGCATTCCAGCTGTTCCACATTCGCGCCAAGTGCTTACGTGCAGCACCATATTCAGCCCAGCGCAAACGGCCTGTGGTTCTTGTACTATGCGTGGCCTTCCGATGATCTAAGCAGTACTGATCAGCAAGCCTGACTCGCGATCACATCCATACCACAATACAAAATAATTCTCTGATAATCAACTAACACATCTGCATCACCGGCATAAGGTACGCGCACTGCGGTCTTCCCTGTTATGCAGTAAATCAGTCATCTGTGGAACCAAACAGTGCGTGATCTCCGGTTCTTGGGGTTTCATGTCCTTGAAGGAAAGCCTTAATTGGATGAATCCCGTGCCTACAGAATTTTTTCCTCGACGGGGGTTATGTTATGATGTTTTGTTGGAGGTGGGAAGGCTCCATTAAGGTTGCCCTGACTTTTGTATCTTAAAGCTAAACTTCAGGTTTAAAAACCCCTTGTAGTGAATGGGACACACTACTAATAAGGTTGTTGAGAATAGCTCACCAGTCAATCACCGGTTTCACTCTTCCTATTTGGGATCATCAGGTAGGTGCAGTCCACGAGTTTCCGTCAACCTTATATTCTAATTGAATTCCATTTGCAAGAAATTCGACAAAATTTATTCCATGGAAGAAAAAAATCATAAAGGAGAAATTCAGCTGGAATTCAGGTGAGTATCCCGTAACGACCCAATTGAAGTCCTAATGAGTGTATTTTTCGAATTTCTTGTAGCAGTTTTAATGGGCATTAAACGACATATTTATTGTGGGAGGGTGAAATCCATAACGAGAAAACTAAATAAGCCCCCACTAATTTTACCAGCACATTGTTTGCTCCTCACGTTATTAAGAAATTCATTTACTGGGCCTCATACTGTACTTGTTATCCAACCTCTAGTTGTTACGTGATCATCGATTTCAAGAACAGCCAAAAAGAAGCTCATAGTAACTCGTTCGGGGCCCATGTTCGAGAGCTTACGGTGAGGCCTTCCGAATTTAGATAATGTTCTATTTACTATTGGCGAGTTCGTGATGATATCGTTTTAATTCACGATTCTAGCAGCGTATCCATCCAAGAATGCGAAAAACTGCTAACACTTTCCACCACAATACAGCTAAGCCGCTCACAATTAAAACCAAAACGCCGTAGAAGCTCTATCTCTCTACTCTCTATCTCTATCTCTACTCTATCTGTTTTTGTTCACGAAACGGCTCTAATTTACAGTTAACATTACTGCTTGCTCTGCAGTTTTCAAGTGTCACAACTGTCCGTTTGTTTACGAATCAAAACACTTTCATATGAAACGCTTTTCAAAAGTTGTAGATTGCCATATAATATAAACAGGATTTCGAGTCCGCGACGCTTGTGCAGAAAAGGTGGAATCCATTATCTTCGTATACGCCATAAAACAGTGAAGAGTTTGAAAAACTCTATAACATTTCCCATATTTGATGCATTAGGGGCTCTAAATTGGCATATCATTTGGGAGCTGCAAACAAACTACAAGCGAACCACATGCTATTGATAGGTTTTTTAGAAACTTATTACCACATGAAAAATGGAAAGCATGTGGGAACTCTGAGAACCACTGACGATGCATTATTACAGTTGTTCGAGGTACATACCGTCGCATGTACTGACCCCTAATAGGTTTCATTTGGTTAATAGCCTGTCCGCTTCAAGTGTTATTTGTTCATACTGATGGCTAATAGTCGCAGGGTCATTTGGTCACAGGTGACCATGGGCGTGGCTAACATGATGTTTTAAACTGGCGCGCAGTGTATGACCGTAAACCGTATTGCACATTTCGATGGTAATTATGTAGGGTGATCGCGACTGCTTTCAGTTACAGCAGTGTGATTGGTGAGATCAGCCGTAATAAGATAAACAATTGGGAAATGGAGGAAGAAAACTCTTCACGGTCGTACTTTTCAACCAACTCTTAGGAGAATTCCCCATTTCAGGAGAGCCGCCTCTGTATTAGTGATAGAAAAAATTCCGCGCAGCTGTGCTAAATCACAATTTAGCGGAGTGTGGTTTTGTTTTTCCTCACTGTCACCGGCTATAAAAGACATCCGGCAAAATGCGTAAGAAGCTTTCAGCATACTGCATCATTTAATCCGGTACTGGCCGGATTAAGGCTTTTCGCCTCCTGTTTCTGCAGAAAAATCGACGTTCTTCATGTTTTCAGTGAAATACAAACCGACTTCAGTTGTATGAGATTCGACTGGGATGCATTCTCGAATTGCCAATAGAAGCCACCATGATCCAGAAGGTTTTCTTCTTCTAGACAAAGGCAGAAACGCCAAGTATGCTCCCTTTTTTATTCGAGTTAAACGACGAGTTAAACGATATGATATTCCTGGTCAATTGTACGTTTTTCCGGTGATTGATCCTGGAATTATGTTGTACGTATTCAGCAACGCTAGCAACGTCACGGTGAACGACCTATTGCTATCGAATAGCGTGGCCAAAATTCCTTGTGACCCCAGCTCAGTATGACGGTTTTTGAATGGGTAACACATGGGAATTCAGGTTTTGGGACTTCGTAATGAAGATTTGTGAAAACGTACACAGATTGAGACTATGTGCCACAGCGTAAAACACTTGACTGCTACATCAATTCCATTGGTTTTTCTAGGATTGAAACAATATTATGGAACAGTTGCACGAGAATCACGGGATCACTGGCTTTTGGCGTGGTTAGAGCCAATGGAATTTCAGTGAATTCTGAGCGCTTGTTTAAGGACTAGATGGGTTCGTGTACGCTATCATACGGTCTTCGTGACTCAGTCAAAGACATGACTTGTCTGTAGCGGTTCAAGTGAATTACTTACGCAAGTTTGCTTTTATTTTCTACACAGTGGTGCACTTATGTTTTGGTAAGTTTGGATTTCATGCCGCAGAATGTCAGCTAATTTCGAGAAGCTCCCAGCACTGTAAAACCATTGCGTCCTCATTATACGGTTCAAAATCCACATCCTCAAAAAAAAGCACTGAACGTCCTACTATTGAATGGCGACTGATCGACCGACAGCGCGATGAAATTGCATTAAAAGCGACACAACAGTAATTGATCCATCAATCACATAAGCCACATCATATGATGTAGTGCTAAATATCACCGTGGGCGAGAATATCCCACAAAAAGATACCATGTGACTCAGGATGTTTTAGTCACTGACCAGATTTCTTTTGTCTTATAGACACTGAGGAAGATTTGGAGTTTACTTCATCAGAGGCTTCGAGATTTCCTTCCTAAATCGCTCAAGTCAGTAATCTGCCACCAATAAACCGTTGTTTATTTTGTTAGTAAAAACCAAAGACAACGCCGTTTATAGTGGGATCCAAAGGTAGATAAGAAGTGCAAAATTTGGTTTTGAAGAGGTTACATTTTGTAATACTTAATTAATACTTAATAATAATACTTAATACTTAATTAGCTGGCTGTGCGATGACAGTCTCAGACTGATCAACTGATCAGGTATTGCCAACATTCAAGTCTATACGGAGAGACGTGCTACTCCTATCCAGTTATCTAGTCTAAGGCGAACCTACTAATCACCTAACAGGGATCGGTAGATAACTAGGTGATGGTCATTGGCTGCTGGTCAGGTGGCTGCTGAACTTAGCGTCCAGCTTGACGGTTTCCTCGCAAACCAATCATTGTGCAAAGGTGGTGTCGTCTGATTGACGACGAAAAGTCTGGAAACGGATTGTTAAATTCGGCGATCAGCCCTCTGATCAACAAACACTAAACGCACCAAGGCACCAATGTCTTGACTTGTTGTCTTCAGGTAAGGGCCGCCGACTCGTACGACCAGACTGTCTACCTCAACAGGCTGTTGAGGTGTTTCTGGAACTGGTCATGTGATGTTTGAATTTTCTAATGGATCTGCCTGTATTCCTACACTCAAACTAGTCTTCCTACGTTCCTGGTTGCTGCGGCTGTACCTTGATCCTTCTGGCCTCGCGACTTATTGCCCTTCAGCTGAAACCTTTGCCTTGTTATGGTCAAGCTGAAAGTTCATTCATAGCCATGGTTTCTCTCCCGGGGATATTAAAGTTGAGGCTTCTGTCCTCCGGAGCAGGACAGGAAAGTTGGTGTAGCTATGAGATTTGTCCCTGTGTCCGTCTACCTTCGTACAATTGTTCCAGCTTTCATATAGCTTTGAACGTTTAGCAAGCAAGGGTATTTTTTCTGCTCTCTAGTTTGTAATTTATTTTCATGATTAAAAATTGTTGCGTTTTGTTTCCCTGTTTTTCCGTCTACCTTTATTCCTCCCGATGTTTGGAGAATTTGTAGTAACCGGCGAACGGGAAGTCTTCGAAATGGCACTTTTTTCCGGATCCAATAAGAGGATTCAAGAACATCATTTGGGGTGAATTACGAAGCTGATTAACTCAGTATTTTAAAGATAGGTTAAAGCTCCAGTGGGTAGATGATAGGAACCACCTGTTTCTATTAGATCGTGTGGCTACTCAGCCTTATTACAAAACCACAGGTAAGGAGGTATACAATTCTCCTGCTGGTATTCTGCCGTTAAACTTTCTAGAAATGTCTTCCAAAATTGAGAGCCACTCAGAAATGACATCAGTGGAAATTGGAAACATAACTGACAAAATTTCTCCCTACGAAGCCCCGTTTCCCAGTATACTTCGGCCCATCCAGTCGTTTGAAATTCTCGACAATGTGAAGAATGACCAGAAGTTAGTTGAAAAGTTTTTTTCGCAAGTTAGCTATTCTTTTGTTCATCTCACTGGATTGTTTTCACTTCTGACAATAACCAAGGAAACTGGTTTTTTATACGTCTCTGCAGGGCTACATCACTGCGAGCACTATTGGGCTGTTTCCACGTTCAAACGCCTCCTTTGGGGTGACGACGGTGTTGGCTCAGTGAAAAAAACCTAGTGGACTTTTACTACAAATAGTTTATGTTGCTTGCGATCCGATTAGAACAAAATGGCTGCATCACTCTGCGCCCCTTGTCGAATCTCCCTTTCAAATATTTCGTTTTTCGTCCCATTTGGAATTTGCATGACCCGCCGTGAGCTGAGCGTATTTTTCAATCCTAGACAGATTTGATACTCTCTCTCCACCATACTAATCCGGAGTGGATCCTTATCGTTTTGTGATTTGTACGATTGAAAACTTCACCGAACAGTGATAAAAAAGATGTCTACTCAAGCAGTCAAGATTGTCGATTTTGTCCACTTTTTCTCACTATGTAGGGAAGCCCATTTTTGTTCCTTCGCCGAAAAATCGGAAAATACACGTCAACAATCATACATCACTAGTGGCGTGCGGTTGTTTTATAGATTTTAGTCAGTCGTTGATCAGTCGTTGCCTGTAGGAAGAACCCAAGTCGCGATAAGTCCAAAACAAAGACAGTTTTCTCTTTCGGGTTTTTTTGAGGAGGGAGAACTGTATTCTGGATCACTGATTCTGACCAACTAATCCTACCTTTGTCACTTATGTGTACATGTCATGTGTGCGTTTAGTATTTGAGAAACTAATGATGGAATGATGGAATGATTGTCTGAGTAGTGGTTATGCTAGCCAAAGAGAGGGGGTTCGTTCTTCCATGGGTAGTGAATTTTCCGGCTAATCCAACCGGGGTTAACATCTGATGAGGCTAGTACCTTAATCCATTTCCAGTTCCTTCGCGGCTACATTTAGCGCCAATGTTATGTAGTGATTTACGAAGCGTGGTGTATTACAAAGACATTAGTATGAATACAAGCTAGGGTGTGTTCCAAGAACGTTTTAAGCCTTCTGGGGAACTTGTGGTTTCTTGAGCTTTGCTAAAATCCTGTTCTCAACAACTGTTTTGACAGTTCACCCAATCTTCCGGTGCGACTATTCCTAACAGACGTTCTGAAAGAGTTATAGAAGTCATCTGTCTAGGAACCATCCAGCGAGAGACCACGTGTTGTAAACTGTGTGAGTGAGGGATAATGGTACAGTATGCTGCCAAATAGCACTGCCGATCATACAGTCATGGTATTGCTGTAATGTTGAAACTCCCAGCCAGAAGGTCGCGAGTTCACTTACCTCCAGAGATTCTTGAGAGCAACACAACCGATAATTCGAAACATCTGTACGCTGTCTTTCGGTTTATTACTAGAGACTAAACCCATTTGTCTGAAGAAATCTCGACCATCTACAACGATATAATGCATGAATAATCAGATTCGGTACCCGCATTCTGAATCTGAGATATTTTAAGTTCCTGGCTATTTTCCAGTTGATTAAATGGGCCTTATCTTACTTTAAAGGTGTGGGAATCTCTTCTAGCTTTTCTGACAAAAAGTATCAAGACCAGAGTAAACTGGCACTGATGACTTTGTACAGAGATCGGGCTAGAGAGTTTCTTTTTACCGGGAATCTCCGCGTAAACTTGGCCTAAAAGATGGACTGTAAATTTTGTTCAGTGGACGTCAAGCTTTCGGTGAGGCCTTGAAATTAATTAAATCTGTGCACAAGTCCAAAAAGCCCAGTGAACTTAGGTTCCAATCACTTGGTCTGTCAAAGCCCACCTTGTACAAGATATTGACAGACTTACTGTCGATAGTTAATTGCAATATCCGCGCACTGTTTCCGACGAGCACGATATTCAGGATCCTTGAATCCCTGAAGAACAAAAAGATTCCACACTGAGAGTAGTTATATGTTCAAGTGAGAACAGCGCGCAGGCAGAACCTACGTGGCTGATACCAAAAAATACCACTTTCTAGGAAAAGCTGATTGGTTTCAGGTGACACTGATTTCACTAATTTCCAAAATAAGAGCACTCAAGAAAACCGCAATTGTTGGTATTTGGTTACAACAAGACAACTAGAACGGATGCGTATAAAGTGAAGCTCGTCTATGGTGACCATCCCTCCACAGAGTCCACCCTTTTTGTGTGATTACTCTTGTTTAGTGCATGCAGCTAGTGCTTATCGCGCCATTTGACCTGTTAAAACGACTGAGCGCTACTGGTTCATCCGTTCCCAAAACTGAATAATAGATTTAAAAGTTACTCACTGCTCTTTCCCTAGAGTGGTTAACGAAGAAATGGATAGCTCTAGGGAGGGTGGTCCTTCTGGGGTGGAACAGATAGTCGCACTACACATATTTAGGCTGGTAATTGATCAGGTGGCGGTTGATCTGTTCGCCGAGCTTGGCAATTGATGTGTAAATCAATTGCCAAGCCCGGTGAGCAGATCAACAGCCACCTGATCAATTACCAACTAATGCACCCGAACTACCAATAGTCCAACAAATTACCATATATTTAGACTGTTAGCAAGCTATTTAGCTGTGTTTGCCTTCAAAAATCAAGTGTATTATCATACCCATTCCTCTGAAGATTGGTTCTATTAAACAGATCACCCGGACACTCATCATTTTGAATGTCTTCTGTGTAACAGCTGGCGTAAAAGCTTTATTGGGTAACCAATGTTGAGCCCATTCCATTCTAGAGAACCAAGTAGAGATTAGCATTAAATAACTATTCGGCCTCAATACCACTGAACACACTGCTGGTGTGCGAACTCTTCATGAATGTTTCCGAACGCAAAACGAGAAAGTGGCCTCAGGTTGCAGCTTGTGAGATTTGCTGATACACATAACTTATTGGAATGAAAAAATTTAGGGAAACGGTGGTAATCGTTGTAGAAAGATTACGAGTTGTGCATTGACCATTGTAGCACTTAGGCGAGAAGGATTTAAGGACTACAGAATGTATATCAAAATTATGAAGTTTTGAAAGCAAATCACAAAGTGACTAGGTGCTCCAGTGTGAGCCTCGTGATTGGTTAACTGATGAACTGAGAGTCATTGTCAAGCAAAAGTAATCAGTCTGTTAGACTCACCGAATGTTTACTTCAGTTCACTCTGGGAATTTACCTTCGATTGCTTGCATATATGAACACTACGTAAATAAGCCCATGGCAACTGATATTGTGTCCTGGTGACTGTTTGGTAATTTACAATCTCAGCTTTAGACAGTGAAGAGATGCAGCTTATGTGCCAAAAGCAGTACATGCTACGCAATAATAAACTAAACTCCATGCAATCCGCGTAATTGGTATTACATTTCTGGACTTCGTCTTCAAAGCTTATCCTCTTCTTTACAGAAGGTGATGTATTACAAATCCACCAAAATATGTGATAGTCACCAAGGGGGAACGAAAACAGCGAACCGACCAGACCACACTGTGTTGATGGTTTTCATTTAGCGATGAAATGCGTTCATATAAGCGTAAAACTTTGGTCGCTGTAACCATCATGGTGGTTTTTTCAAAACAGTGGAATCACTAGTGAATTCAAACTTTCTGCAATAAGTATTTTCCTTGAGAAAGTGATGAATCTATGTCAGGGCACCGTAGATACCACTGATCTTCCTGCCGTGTTGGATAATTCGCTTTAGAAAGCTCTATAACCTACAAACGTGACAGCACTAACGAATATTATTGTAGCGGTGTGTCAGAAGGTACGCGTTAAGCCGGGTTGTGTTTGTGCTTGGGACAATATCCTTGCACACAAAGCAAAAAAACGTAGGCTATTAGAAGTACGAATTGGTCTGTGGAAAATTCGACGCTATCAGCCAACTGTGTTATTTTCACAAATGCTCGTGGGGGACCGTGCTTTCACAGCATAGCAGTCATAGACCGAAACTAGGCCTCGCGGCTGCTTGGCACCGGCTACGAAATGTGGTAAACAGATAGTAAAAATCGTGGTTTTAGACGTATACCTATTTGGAAAAGAACGAAAGTAGGCCATACTGTTCCAAGGGGAATAGCACAAACTAAGTCGGCAATAGAACGGAAGGAAAATAAATAAAACTAAAAAGGACAACCGTATTAGTCAGTTTGCTGCAAAGCCATTGCAAACCGGGGAACCAAGAGGACCGACATACCGTCAGGTTGAGTAAACCTAGCTAAGGAGCATTCGGAAAGCCTAAACTGGACTCGATTTGACTCGATTGATTTTCGACCAGTACTGTTCTACCTAATCAGATGCCTCAAGCTTTATAGTTGATTTAAACAAATCCCCAATGGACGACGAACTTAGCATGGAGGACAATTTATCTAACCGCGGTCCTGGCACAAGGAAACAACGTTTTTATCATGGTAACTTCACTATCAATGATTCACTCAGTAAGGATGACGCGGCCAGGCCGGATAATTCCTGAATTCTTCCAGGTATTCAAGGGAGTTGAATGTTAGATCCAACAGACTTCATCATGGTTAACGTCAAGCACAAATGAGCGCAAAGATAATCAGTTCGGAAATGTGCGGAGGTGTGGGTCAGTCAGTACAATGCTAGAAAAAGATAATAACATAAAATAAAACTAGACAAACCATATTATACTGAGGAAGCCAGAAAGTTGCTGAATAATACGAATGCCTAAAAATCAGCTAATCGGGGTACAATTCAAAGAACTGGGAAAATTAAGGGCCAAACACGAGATAACCAGGCATAAATGACGGAAAATGAGAGCACAAAATCAAGAATGCAAACTCTTACGAACTATTGAAGGCCGGTGGGAAGAGACCATGTGGCTTGCAACCCATAAATTATCAAGTGATCTATAAAGAAGATAAAAGCACCGTGTCGTTGTATGTCAACATTTAATAAGTTATGCTGAAAAGCTTCTCAGCAAACTAGAGAACAGTAAGGTAGGAGGTAATAAAATTGCGATTGCGTCTTACATCACCTCCCAGTTTAGGAATATCAGCCATGCACTTAATGATGAGACCATAGTGGAACTACTTCAGAATAATCGGAACTCAGTGACACAAACGTGAACGAGAAACATACCTAAGACCTTGTATTTTTGCTTGGGTGTGTACTTTTGGTTTGGAGAACAACGTTCATATGTAAATGAATTCAATGGTCTGGGTTAGACATTTTGGAGTCTGAGTTCTGCTTGGTAAAGAAAGTGCTCCAGACTCCTTCAGGAGAAAGCCAAGCTTTTAGCCGACATCTGTAGAGCACGCATGTTGCAGATATGGCAATTTCAAGCTCCTCATATCAGGGATATGAGAGTTTCACTGTCTCGCTTCAAAATGAACTATATTAAAGAAGAGCCAGACGATACAGGGCGACAGCATATCGGAGAATGACCAACTTTTGGAAATAGTTGAACTGCATAATCAGTTTATTTCAAAAACTTGTATTCAACGGCCAGACAAGTTCTTTCGGCGTAGGGGGCTGCATGTTTGACTATGAGTTAATATAGAATGAACTCAGAGGTGACATTTTCAAAGGCACATTAGTAGTGTTCAATGTTTTTACCAGTTCAGTTCACTTAAGTTTATCAGCTATAAACCGTGTGGCAAGTCGATTGGTTCTTCTAAAACATCGAGTTTGGCTTTGATCTCACCCAGTATTGTAGCCGCACTTTACACTTTGCAGGTGTGAAGCGCATACGAAACTGTGCGGCAGAATCACTTGCGAGTCTGAAGAATCCGAATTAGGCGAGCAGTATCTTTCCCATACACACTACCTGTGACCAGACGTCAGAGGAACATTTCAGGTCCCTAATTTTCAGAGACAGGCAGAGCAGCCTGAAGCAGTGCATCAATAACAAAGTTGAAGAGGGATGGTGATAGAAGTTACGTTTGTTTTAGACCACTGGAAGTGGTGACTTCGGACGAAAGCTTTCTGCATATAGTCAAACATAATAATCTTTCAGCTGCAACACCAATCCGTATGAGATTATTGTAAGAGCCTGACTTTTATGCGGCTGAATGACATGACTCTTTTGCTCCAAACCTAAACGACTAAGGGACCCTAACTTATCCTGAAATGGGTTCTTAAGGATAATTGACTGAATATCCTTGTCAGAACCTATTAGATAAATACAAAGGATCGACCGCGTGTCCTTTTTGTTTTAAGGTTTTTATCGTTTACCGCGGCGTCATGTGTACACCAGCCACAAGCTTATAGCGAACCTGCACCGTCATGATTTTTTATTCTTGTCCACGAGTTGAAATTTGTTGGCAAATTTGATTGCCTGAGAAGAGAAGAAGGGTATATCTTAAGCTTTCACGACTCTAGCGTGAAACCTCATAATTATCAGACCCACAACATTTGATCATAGGGGTGTTAGATATTTTGTGGTCATCATTTGTATTCTTAAATTTTGGTTTGTGATAAATATCAACATATGGGCCAATGTAAATAGGTAAATAGGTAGTTCAGCAGGCAGGTTGTGCTTATAACTAAGAAGTCTTCAATTTATCATTGATGTCCCCATGAAATTCAACATTTTATCCCCCAATACGACCACAAGCTTCACTCCATTAGGGGACAGTAGATAGAGGATGACTGTAACAGACAACGAGAAAAAATACTCTTGCTACAACGCTTTTTGTCATTCGATCTTGTGACCACTGGATTATCTGAAACAAGCTAAACGGTAGTTGCAAAGCGGTTAATGATGGGGGGTATGCGCTGTCTTTTCAAAATTATACTTAACCGTTCTGTGCATAAACATTTAAAAAAAGATATCCATGATCTCCTGGGTAGAAACAACCGGGTGTTAGGGTGATATGATATAGGACTTCAATGAGTAACTTCAACTTTTCAGCGAACGGTGGTTAAAATAAACGGCATGTTGCAATGTACTGAAGAAGATAGGTTTACTGTGTGAAAACTGCTATTCCTTATCTCAAACTGAAGAGGAAATCCTGTGGGCATATAACAGCTATGTTGAGAATGAAAAAATTCCAAAAAGATGCGTAAACCAGTAAACAGGTAGGTGGCAAACGATGCAATAATATCTATTATGCAACTTGTTGCACGTACGTCTGCACTATGAAACTGCAACAGCAACGTCTGGTCTGGCCTGGATGATAGTTAAACCAATAAGTGCAACTAGTTGATTGTGATAAACTCCCAGGCTACCAGAGAAAAGGCCCTAGATTGAGGATCAAAGGGAGTAAATGCTCACAATGATTGGTATTCTGGATGCAGCATGCACTTTGTCACAAAATCCGTCGCATGGTCACAATGCTTTACTGCAAACGCAGCAGAAGGCTCAATTCTGGAGTAGTGCGCTTATGTAACCATTGAAAAATAGCGAAAAACGCAGCAAGTCCAACTTCTGAAAGCCGCTTCGTTACGGTTCCTTGGCCTCATGCATATCGCATGGTAATGTACCGTATTTTAATGAACCAACATCGGCTAAATACTCGCAGATAACACGTAAACAGACTTGTTGTGGCCTAGGGGATAAGTAACAAAGTAATTGGGCAATCCGTGCGGTTTTGTCCGTTCTACAAATGCAGTCAGCTTCACAGACCAGGCTGTCTGTGTGAGCGACAAATGAGCCTTATAAGTGAAAATGTCCCTCCTCTGCTTTAGTAAGCAAAATCAAGTTTGATGGAACTATTTTTAAGGAGGAACCAGCTTCATTTGTTTTTCAAGACCTTAATCACCGAAGTGAAGCCATCAGTTGAGGTTCACTGGTTGGCGAGGTGAAGCTTCCCAAATTCTTCTGCATAAACAGAAAATTTTAGTCCATACCGATGCATAAGATGGCATCTTATACACACACCCCAAATCTTTTTGTCGTGTTGATAATGTGATTATACGGTTTTTCAAATACATGCCGTCATTGCCTGTGGATGTCGGCAAACCTTTTTGAGACGCACTTTTCTTTTGGTCTTCATTGTTTTCTATCAGCGCCACATCACCTTATAGACCTTGCAACTTCATCCCACTTTGCAGAAGTTATGCACCACATCAGTGTTTAATTTACCAATGGTAACAAAGCCAATGTCAAACAGGTGCCACAAACGCCAGAAGTTAGCGAACGCTACTATAAATTTCTTGATTCGTAATGTGACCACAACTTTTGCACATCCGTCTGGACTTTCGTACCTGTCTAAGAAGTCAAAGTTATTTACTAGATTGGTTGATTCACCTGCAAGCATGAGGCCTAGGTTTGCTATACTACATTATTATTATATATACATATATATACATGTATACATGCATTATACACTTTGCAAGCCTGGGGCAAATACCAAACGTTGCGGTTAAAGTTTCAAGGTTTTTTAAATACAAATTTGTGCTTCCAAGTTGTCTGGTACAAGAGTAGCGAGCAGCTTAGCGCATTCAGTGTCTGTTAACAAACTTCTCAAGACTATTTTGAATCGTGAGGCGCGGAAGTCATAAAACGCATATTACAGTAATATGTCGAATGCAAAGTTAGAAAAATGGCAGAAGAAAGCACCCACGTCCAAAAGTACTAAACCTGATTAACTAAAGAGGAAGTAGATTCAGACGCCTCCGCGATAGGGAGCGCACCAAATTATAATGAGACTAGAATATGGAAAAAAATTCGTTCACGGACACTGCTAGAGTTTTTGATGGCCAACAGGTTAGAGAGCAGGTTTATAATCTACAAAGAAAATCGTTGTTGGTCCTCGGTAAGGGTGACGCAGATAGATATATGGTCGACAGAACCATGAAGAGAACGGAATTCAGCCTTTTTCTTCTGAAATCCACTCTCTCAGTTATAGCTCAACTGATAGATCAACCTGCATGGAACATTGCTAGACGTTATGTTGGACTCTGTTGCACCCAGATGAATGTCTTAATGGTTTTGAGCAATTTCCTTTCACCCCTTATAAGTATAAGAAATACTGTCAATACGCCCCATCCTGTTGATGTGCTGCCATCATTCAAGATATTGTAAAGTAAATTTGTTGGACTGGCCACATGGAACTCGCCGCTTTCACTGAAATTTGCAGGATGGAAGATGTCTGGTCCAAATGTTTCATTATGTTTAGACAATAAAATTTCTCGCTGTGATTTCTTTGCTGCTGTAGAACTGGTGTTGACATTTCGTGCAAATTTACGTCATTCTTCTAGAGTTTGAGTTTACTATGGCCAGTCGAGATGCGATTGAGTGTCCGGTCTGCCTTCCAAGACTAGGTTTCTCTAAGGTGAGATACGATCCATTTTGTAGGTATTTCTTCCAAAGGCGTCTCCTCTAAATCAGTTAATCGGACAATCCTGAATAGATTCGTAGTAAATACCTTTGCAAAATCATTCTCCATTCTTACGACCTTTGCTATCTACCAGCGATGTCTTTTAATCTGTAGGCTGTTCACCACTATGCGTCTCCACGCGTCAACAAAAACTGTTGACCTTCACATGCACTCACTAAATTGTGCAACTAACTCTGGACAGGCAATTTCAAATGCAGTACGCCAAGTCTCTTTTACCCTTCCAATCGCCACCTAGTTCACCACCATTATCATTGTGTCCATTTAGTCATGATAGCTTTTTAGCCACTCAGCTTGATATCAATTAGCTACAGAGGCGCAGTGTAACAACTGACATGTCCTAGAGGAAACGTAAACTGATACGTGTTTCCGCACAATGTCATCTTTGCAGCCGGTTTGTGCAGTTTAAATTAAATGGCCGCCTTATGTTGAAAGAATTCACCAGCAGTTGACTGCCACATGGTTCAAATGAGTCCAGCGCAGTTTCACAGTTTGATATCTAGATAATAAGGTTTGGGAACTTTTGCCGGAAGGTTCATTGGTTAAATAAGAAAGACGTTTGGTGCATAACTGCTTTTTGTTATTTATATGGTTGGCATCAACACGAACCAGTCGTCTACACTGGTTTCTTCTAAAAACCACCTAGCTAACTTGAGCATTACTGAAGGAGTTACGGTATCTGTATGTCTTTCGTGTCAAAGCAGCCTTTATTAACCCCAAAAAACCCACCTTTTAGCGTTAGAGCAGCCTTTTGCGGATAAGTTCACAAACGAAACAAATAAACAACATTTGGTGACTCAGGATGCGTTGATATAGGTTCATTCACTCAACCAAGGAATAACAAATAGAATCTAGTCCAGTATAGAGCCTTCAAGCCTCCAGCTTGTAAGGTTGCCAAAAGACCTCCAGAAGCAATCTTATTATTAGTGTTTCTTCAAGCAGACATACTGCTCTATCTATAATGTTGCATCAAATTAAGCATGCGTTGGCTTTTGTGCAGCGCATTTAGTCGAGACTATCGTAAATGAGTAGCTTACCTGAGACTAGGTTACGTCACCCGTTAAAACTAAAGGGGTGTTTAGGTGAGCATATTTCAATAAGAGTTTGATTTATTATAGTGCACGGAATTCTAGCTACAGGGCGACAGTTGGCTGGCTGAAAGGCGGAAGAATTAGAAGAGTTTTGTCAATGAGGTGTGCAAAGGGGCCAAATGTGAGATCTCGATTGTTTAGAGGACCCACTTTTGGCCTCTTACTTAGAGTCCGACTCAAAAGGTATTGTGAAGATGCATAGTCTTGTGCTGTAATGTTGTCTGCCTACGACTGAGAAGTCCAACGCAATAAGGACTGGTTTTTAAGGTCTTCCAGGATGACTTTGCTTGAAGCTGGTGACTCAACGGTCCGGGTTTCTCGGCTGCTGAACACTGGCTTAGAAAGAAAACGCGAGGAAAAAGGCGCAGATATCTTAAACCTGACACTACTGCTGATGGTAAATGAGCCTAAAACCGCATTTTACTCAAAGCATACTTCAGAGGCTTTCCCTACCATACTAAATCCTCCGCTGCTGGTCAAGGTGTGCAGTTTTGATGATAGATAGCTAACAACTCGCCTGACTTCATTGCAAGGCCTCACCGATACTTCGCTCAACGGAAAATGGCCGGTCGTCTCGGAAAACATCTCATTATCTCCACAACCCTGTTGCATGGAAAGGCAATTTCTATCTCCAGACAGCCTAGTCACGCTATCTCTCGCGGTGTACGGCTCATCGCTTTTTGTCGGATGGTTTTCTATCAGGCTTCGTAGCATATGATAATCCTAAGAAAATAGATTATAGCAAGCGTAACACGTGTAATCGTTTCAGCAATAGTGCTAGACCACCACAAGCATATGGTAGCTTGGTGTTGCTTTGAAGCAATTCGGTTTCAGTTTACAGGTTTCGGTTGATGCTACGTCTTCAAATTGGCACATCTGAGATTTCAAAAGATCTCCTGAAGAATATTTTCTGCTATCACTGTGTAACAAAGGAGTCTGGGTACCTACTGGTTGGATCGTTTTGGAGGAATGAAAGATAGTTTATCAAAAGTTGGGTAGTTGCTTCCAAATTTACGGCTCAAGATCACTTCTTAATCGGACGATTCGTAAGGAAATAAATATAACTCCGTAAACATCTGTAAGATCAGTTTTACCTACATTCAGTAATTTTCTCCTGTTGTTCACTGTCTTTGCATATAGCAATTAGGCCCTGATCACAGATTTCCCATAATTTGTCCGTGGACACGCGTTTCGCTCTAACCAGAAGCTTTACCTACAGGTTTATAATGAGCCTGTTTTCTCAAGAGAACCACTGTGTCGAGCTCCAGTCAAAAGGTGGACATTGCTTGAAGGATTCAGTAGCTTGGGAATTAGCATTAGAATCCATTCAGCCTTGTCTTCAGCCAAAAGGAAACGGTCGGAGATCCACTTGGAGCTGAAGAGACTGTAGCAGTAAAATGACATACACACATACTGGTTTGTCATAAATTGCGAAACCGCTCAAAATCCAGTAAAACAGGTGTAGATGAACAATGTTGGCACACGAGTTGGTCCTAAGAACAAAGCTGTCAAAATGTGAAGTTGACCAAACTTAGGCGTATAAGACGTGGACTAGGTTAAATCTTTTCTCCTTAAAATATCAAAATAACTACGGTTTACTAAAGTTGTTAGGTTGGCTTCACCAGCCAGTATGCTATGCAAAAGATGAAATGACTGGAAACGGAAGCACAGTTGACTCTGGATGTATAGACTGTGCAACTCATACTCACTCAATTCAGTTTATCGATGGGTGTAAACTTCTGCAGTTAAATCCACCCGATGAAACTAAGACCTTCATTATGATCACAAACAAATCAAGAAGGATTGCCTTTGAACAGTCTTACTGAGGGAAGTGAAGAAAAGCAGAAAATGAAATTTTGGGCAGATATGTGTTATATGCGGCTAAGAGGAACCCACTGGATGATCTGCGTCCAACTCGGCACCGTAATTCAGGACACGGTTGGCGAACTTGTCTAGTTCCTTGATAGATCTTGGAAACCACGGTAGTTCCGACACTGTGGAAGGTCCGACGTGCGACTGAATGATTTAACTGTAACTCACATTCTGCTTGATGTCCAACGTCAGCACATGGCCCCAAAACAATAACCATTGTTCCAGTCTTCTTCAGATTATTTGTGGCTTCTTCAATATTCCCAGATCCTTTCTCCGTAATGACCAAAAAGTCGTAGAACTTTTTTCTTTGTTTCGAGGGTCTTGATTCGATATGAACTAGGTTCACTCCAGCATCCTTTCAGAAAGATATTAAGAATGCCTTCCTACCTTAAACGCCATTAGTGCCCTTGTTAAACACCCAACTTCTTCTCGTAATGAAAATATGAGTGGGGTGCCCTCAATATTCGAATGCGAGAACCCAAAACAAACTCCTTCATTTAGCGACTCACTAACAGCAGTTAAACTGCTCGAAAGCATCACCTTTCAAAACCTAGAAGCGCGATAACAGCGTGTGATTTTATAAAAGCGTCAAGGTCCCCATTTGGGTGTTCAGTTTCGATAACAGGTAAAACAGACATGCGCGGGTTGATAGCAAAGGCCTGGTAAACTAGGACTGTCAGACAGCCCATATGAACTGAGATTCATAAAGTGCCTGAAAGAGAACGAAGATATGGATTTCAACACCGGTTATCCTGTGTGCTATTCTATGTAAAAACATGATGCATGATAGAAAGTGGAGCCCATCACTTGAAGCAAACCGAAATTGATTTCACTGAAACTATGGGGCCTAAAGTTTGATAATATTTACAGGGCATTAATCTATCCCAACTACACGTTTTGAAGATATGTTGCTCACTGCATTTTGTTCAGCTGAGGAAACATTCAAGATCACCAGACACCACCGATTTGCATGTAACTGCGGCTTAACCCAATAAAGAAGTAAACCTAATCGTGGCAAAATCGAACGTAACTTCTACATGGCTTCCAACGTAAAGGCGATTCAGATGGATACTTGGATAACGTATGGAACCGTTATACGCGTCCGAAGTAGCATATCAGGTGAATTGGTTCAGAGAATTTCGGCGTCGAGTAAAATAATCGAAGAGAACTTGATGTTGTGTGCAGTATGTATGCGAATATGCACCTCTGTGTATGATCCTCATTCTCAAGCATGCGCGGCCGGTGGAGAGATAATAGATTTTCCGAAAATCTGCATGTGAATGGCAACCACCCTGATGAGGGTTCTTCGTGTAACGTCGGCATGCTAGATTCGTCAGAAAGTAACGAAATTGCCATAAAATATGTCCAGTGTTTGCCCATCATCATTGTTGTTGTCGCTTATCTTGACTGCTTATAGTAAGTTCTGGGCCCGTGCCTATGCACGCCGCTGATTATAATGAATTAGGCATCCATGAAAGTCTAATCCAATGGCTGACGACGGTCTTTCACAACCCAACTGACTCATTCTAAACGCTGAACCTATCGTTCGGATTTGACCAACGAAGCTCCCTGCCGCAATTAGCCTCTTCCACAAGTTCAATTGCATTCACGGTGTTCGTTTGGCCCTATGCGCTAGCACTAACTCCCCATCAAAACTATACTTTACACCCGACTTCCCTACAAAAGTGATACCAGTGAGTCTACTCAGTTTCAATTTCAACCATACTTTTGGAAACAAAACTTACCATGTATCTAGAAATCAGATCCCCCAATCTTCATCTCCATTTTTGCTTTTTTTGGCCCTTGCCATTTACTCGACCGCCCAAAGCCACTCATGGCCAGCAACGGTTTTCAGTTTTAGTTCAGGTCAGGCGGTTCATCTTTGAACTGGTCGTACCTCACGCTCATTGCCCTCGTTTTTTCTCCGTTCCTACATCTGTGGTGACTTTTCACGTAATAAACATGCCCGTTGTGTTGTCGTCTGCGGCGATCTGGTTGTAACGACTCGATCATGCCTCCATCAGCATGTTCTCTACATATCGGGAAGTGAAACCTATTATTATCATATCGTATTATGCCCACCGGTTATGACGCTGCCCCTTTTCTACGCAGTCCCCTGTACTCACATCCCTTCAGTCATACTTTTATTTTGACTGTAATACTATGATCATGCCTGACGGTATGCTACCCACCAGTTGTGAATAAACATTATTATTATTATTATTATTAGCACTGTACACGTTGCCTGTTTTACGTGCCCACCCCTGAAATTTACGAAACCTACCCTGGTGAATCATGTTTTAATTTACTTGATACATTGGAAGAAACCTAATGGGTAATCGATCCGGTTCTTGCTTTCTGGAAGCCACTTCTACTCGGTGATGATCCTGAAATGAAAATGCATAATCATTTAAATTTCGCGTGTATCTCCGCCAAAACCGTGGAAATATCTTTTTGTTATGAAGCTATAAGAGCTCATCTTTCAGGCACTTATTCGGCCCCACCGGCCACAATGAAGGATCGGTGTCTACGTTGATGTGGCAACGTCAGAACTCAGAGACGCATTATTTGAGGCAAGCGAAGCTGAAGCTAAAGCAACCTGTATATATGGCAGTCGTACGAGCGGCCCTTCTTTATGGTTGGGGCAAGATTCCAGTGGTTCAGAGACCGCAGGCGTCTTCATACGTGCACCGATGCATGTCTGGGAGCAAAGAATACTTGCAGCCTCGTAGCCGGTATTTTATCCAATTCCTGTATCTAGCCACATCAGTGTTAAGTTTCAGCAAGTAAACACATGCAAAATGGTGAACTGCTATTGATCTGACTGCCATTCGCTGGCCATTCTTGTATGTTTGTACCTTGCGGGGCGAAGCTCTGACCAGGATGGCTTGCAGGGTCATAGCGGCATGCGGGACCTACTACCACGTAAAGGTAGAAGCAGAATCGGGTGTGGGCCCTACATAAACATCGGAGGTACTCATTCTGTGTAGAATAAAAAGAAGTCGCCGTCATCTAATGACTCAGTTGCTAAGCTCAGAACATGCGTGTAAGTAATTGGGCTTTAGCCTACCGGTCTGTCTGCTTCGAAGTCATACAGAATTGATTGAATATGACAGCATTATGGGACAAGCTAGGCTGGGCTTCCATGGACTGGTCAAGGTACGCTTCGTAGCATATCCTCCTTTCTGGTCGGTTTTGAGATGGGGGAAAGGTGAGTATGTGGGACAGGCCGATGGCTAAAGAAAATGGTTTCAGAGCTACATGCGCACTCACCTAGTGGACACGCCTGCAGGTCCTCTCCACACAGTTGACCAGACTCCTTATCACAGCAATAGCCACCATATCACCATCGGTCCCGCGGACACCAGTTATTATCAGGTTTAGTGGTTAGGCGACAGAGACTACAGAGGATATCGTCCGTCGACGTTGACCACCACTCAGGTTGGGAACGGTCCTCCTCCAGGTAATTTGGCTGAATGGCCCGGTCACTGGTCGAATGGTGTTTTGGCATCAGATACTTTTGCGCAATTGGACGCTTCATGCGTTTCTCGAAGGTAATCAACTCGTTAACAAACTGTTAAAGCTTCTTGTGCAATCCTTCTACAGGTGATGGTTGTCTTTGGAAAAAGAGACACAGGTACACCCTGCTCTAGTAGGCTGTATTCAGCTAGTCACCTTTGAGGAATTGGAAGCCGGCCTGGGCAGTGCACACGTGAGGATTCAATTTACAGTAGGTGAAAGTGTTGCCGAATGAAAACAGATGTACGCAAGGCAGTGACATGGACCAGTGGAAACTGTATGTGAAAGTACCAGCCGAGGCGTTAAACTTTTGCGAACATTTGGGGGTTTGCGCCAAAATCTAACTGTTATTAGCAACGTGCTTCTCACCTGGCAGCGGTCACACTGATGATACACCTGTTTTGCAGGAGTGTGCTAACGTGCCAGATAACCTCTTTGGCTGTTCACGTCGTCAGGCCGTAAACCACAAAAAATACGTCTCGCTTTACAACTTCTTGAAAGTCACAATGATAGGTGGTATGCATCTTTTACTCGCGTGCAAATAGCTAGGCTTGCCGGGTAACCCTTTGAGTGGCACGTTTCAGACTATTGGCGTAGTGCGCATGAGTTTTTATGCACCATCTTGTGTTCCCAAGAAAGTCAATAACATATAAATGAAACCTGGGGCAGTTTTCTGCAGGAGTTCCAGATCCAGGCAAAATCTACTTGGTCGCTGTCAGGTATATGGTGACTTGCTCGGCATTTTCGTCAAAGCGGGCAACGGGACGTAGTATGTTTTGGCTGTGGTTGGTGACAATCCACTAAAAAGCAACATTGCAGTAATGGACAGCACGTGCTTCCCGGTGGCTTGCCGTGCCTGAAACTAGCGCTGCATTACGTCACTGCCGATAACGGCTTTGTGAGCCGACATCAGTGATGTCAACTTACCCATCACGAATGTCCAGATGTATTACTGCCTACACATCATATCGCTGAATATGCTGAACAGCTTACTCAAATATTGGATTTCTGCCAGAACCAATGACATGTCATTACACTGGTCAAAACAACCCAAGCATCGACCTACTACTTGATATGGTAGTTGTAGATATCTTATGTGTTCAGCAACTTCCCAAATTTATCTGCAACGTATCAGCGCTCGTGCAATTACAGAGTTCCATTCTTCAGCAGCGTACTGTGCTCTTTAATTGGTCCTATGTGAGGCATTGGTTGACGGCCAGCCCGTCATACGGAAACTTGCATTTTGGGTGGTTGTGCTCGTGGCGATGAAGGTGACCGTCAAGAGTTCATAATACTAAAAACGACAGAACATCACCATGCACCCAGTACAACTATTCCTGCCTTTCAATAAATCTTCACCACACTTGCTGACTGTAACGTATTCCGCGGACTTACATGGAGGGACACCTGTTTCAACAGTAGACTGATTTTTCGTGAGAAATTGATGATCCACTGCTCCTTTTCGAGATTACGCATACAAAACGATAAAATGTTTGTCCACATACACTTGCAAAGCATTTTCAAAGGCAACGAAGAAGCGTGAAGTAACCTTCACCACAAAATCGTCTACCCCCTTCACACAAGGTTCTGGCTGAGTAATGACAGCCATTATGAATATGAATTTTGTGTCCAGAACAGAACCCGAGTACGTTTAAACAAGCTTTACGAAGTCCGTGGCTGCATGGGGTGAGTTTCAACCTTTGATGCATACCGTCAAATGTTGAAGTATTAGGCAAATATTTCTTTTCTGCAAACTGTAGTTTCAGAAGGAGTACGGGTGTGCATCGAATGGTCGGGGAGCGCTAATAATAACGAACCAAGGTAGCACAGCATCCACTTTATTGGGAGGCTGAGGGGGAAACAGTCTCATTCACAGAAGAACAGAGGTGGTAGAATTCTATCCATCGCTTGATGAAAACAATAAATTGAGGGGTTAACACGGAGTATTCCAGGGCTAGTTCCAGAATGAAGTCAATACTAATGAAAAATTTCTGGGTTACTACAATGCAACTCACTGAAGGATGCTTCAATCCAAGTGACCAAGTGGTTGGATGCTGTGAGACAGCGCTTTAAACTTTCCTGAGATTGGGCTTGGAAGGGCTTATATGTTACATGGGACACCCGCCCAGGCTGCGGCACTTAGGTGGGAATAGGTAGGGGCGTGACAGTCGCTTGTGATATACTAAATTATTGGTTTTTGATCTTCTGCCGGACGTTATGAAACATATTCTCATTGTATGCCATCAATGGTGCTAGACGATTCTACAGTGTTCCAGAAATAATAATAATAATGACAATAATGTTTATTCCCAACTAGTGGGTAGCATACCTTCAGACATGATCATAAAGTTACAGTCAGAATAACTGCATGACTGGTGGGGTTTGTGGGTACCGGGAATTTCGTGGAAAAGGGATGGCGACATAAATAATGGGCATTATCCGAAATAGACCTGGGCACACCTGAGGCAGCAAGGGTAGGGAACCGAAACCACAAGGGCTCATTCTTTCTTATGGGGAGCATATCGGATGAGACAAGGTACGATCATTAAGGTTTGAAAGTGGCGGGCAAAAACATTACGAGGGAGGGCATAGCAAGAGGATTCTTGCCTGGTACGTGATAAAAATAATAGAAGAAAAACTTCAATCTGCAGGAAAAGTGGAGCGACAATAACGGATCAGGTGAGGCAGCAGAACTGGCACGACCTGACCGGCCAATTTGAACTAAAGCCTAAAACCGTTACTGGGGCTTCGTAGCCTTGGGCTGTTGGGCGTATGGCCAGAGTCAGGAAGGACGATAGTGGGCGAGTTGCGATGCGGATAAATGGTAGTAGGAAACTCAGAATCACAGTTTGCAGTGAAACTGCAGAGACTCACTAGTGTTGCGGCTGGAGCGGGGTCGGGTGCAATGGTTCCTTGGGAGAAGGAGTTCACGCAAACACACAAGAAGGAACGCGAACTGCACGGAAAATGACTGACTTGGTGAGGAGTATAAATAAAAGACACCGAGATGTTTAGATCCAATGGAAGGTTCAGCGGATTGGAATGAACGCCTCCAGGAAGCGGCTGGGACCAGATGAAGATTTTTTATTGACGTTGTGGGTGAGAAGACGAGTGAGCGAGAGGGCGCAGTCAAAGCAGGAAGTGAGCAGTTGCGGGTATGCTATCAAACTGGGTATGGCATTGCGTGCCGCCACCGCACTCAGGTACTTCAGTTTCGGGACAGCCCCGTGACGGACATCGTGATTGAGGTAGTTGGGCTGGGATGTGCAGTTCTGTCAGCAGTGGGATGTGGGTTTGCCAAGGGATTCCGCAGGGTGAGCAAGCCCAATGTAATGTCGTAGATAGAATTTGTTTTTTCTGTCCGGTCGGGGATCCCTTCAGATGTAACGCGCTGATTGGGTAGAGTGGATAACGGCCAAAGAGGACTTCCATAGCACGTATTACCTCAAGTCGAAGCTTGGGAAGAAGATGGGATGGGATGAGATCAATAATGCCTAGAGAGTTATAGAAGTCATCAGACATAATATAGTCCTTTAAGAAAAAAAAACTGAACGTTTGCTACAGTTAGGGTGCTGACGACAAGTGGTTAAACGAGAGGGGATAAGGATGGATCTGCACTCAGTAGTCTAGTCATCAAAGTCAAACTGAGATTTCCAATATATGCTATTATACTACCAGCGACATAGAACAGTACGATGTAAGTAGGGAGAGAGGTGGAGTGATAAGGGAAACCAAACACTTTGGGACTGGCGAGGGTGGAACTTCTTAGATGGTGGACTAGATTTCCTGGAGGTTTATAGCGAGTTGGACTATACTGGGACAGTCTAGGAGGGAAGGTGAACGCAAGGGGAGCGGTCACTAGTCCCCGAAGCACTGCTATCAGCTTCAGTCTAAAAGTGGTGCATGGCGAAAGAGACTTTCGACGCCAGCCTCGCACGCTGGAAGTGGAGGGTTTGGAGTCTTTGTATATTTATATTGTGTGTCTACTCCTTGGAGCAGCTGGAGCTGTTTTTTTTGTTTGATTGACGAGGTGGGTTCTGACGAAGGCAGCTACAGCTATGCACGTCGATGTAGGCCATGGGCAGGGATAGACGATAAACAATGAACAGACGTGCTGACCTGTAGAGGAAAGCACTGCGGGGATAATTGACAAATCTGGCCAAATGAAAGCGCATAAGCAAGAGGTAAGTTCCAGTGTCATCCAGGCTTCAAATCCATGTGGTGTTCAGCAGGGTGTACTGTTTTTGATCAGTTCTAATCATCGGGTGGAGATGCGGCCTGTCTTTTTGTTAACATTATGCATGGTTTTTTGGCTCTAGAACGGCAGACGATTGTTCTGTGACTAGTGAGAGCAGCCATCGGCTGCTGCGTGGAATGGAGTTGGATCTACAGAACACAATTACAGGCCATCTGCAAGTTCGGGGGTACTCGTTACGGGGGAAGGTTAATGTAGGCGTGCTAATTAAAATGATATAGGACGTGGGGTCAAAGTCCAATCCATAAGGGGTCTTTTCGTTGGCATAAAACTGAGAGGAAACCACCCTGCATATCGTTCTAGAGCATTGATTGTGCA
Source organism: Opisthorchis felineus (assembly GCA_004794785.1). NCBI lineage: Eukaryota > Metazoa > Platyhelminthes > Trematoda > Opisthorchiida > Opisthorchiidae > Opisthorchis > Opisthorchis felineus. Next base: position 704,563 of record SJOL01007812.1, on the reverse strand, counting down.
CGAAGTACACTAGCAAGTTCAAAGTGACTGAGTTGTTTTACTGGCCTGGCTTCCTTCCAACCTGATAAAATATCTGTTAGCTGAAGTTATTTAATAACGCACAAGCCGCAATTAAGACTGCTTGGAGGGTTCCACTTTGCAGAGCTGGTAGCATGCATGAGGGATGATAACCTCGTGAGGTGGTTGGTTCGTCCTGCAGGGAGGGTCGCCCTGTTACGTTGCACCATGTTGCGTTCATATACCCACCATCCTTCCGGTAGTACGGGTGCTTCGCCCATTGCGGGCGGTTCCGAGCCTGGCCTTTAATCCGAGAAAGCCCTAAAAGAGCACGGTTGTTTTCTGTTTGTTGCTGCTGGCCTCGACCCATCCCGGTTGTGTCATTCAACTGGCAACGCTATAAACTACAGACGGTGAAAAAACTGACCTTTTGTCTGCTAAAGAAAGAAATTCGTAAAAAGACCAATGAGATGGCCTGAGGACACTCCGCAATTCCCACGGCCTACATCGACGTACGAAGCTGTATCTGCTTTTTCTTGTAATTCATTATCATACATTGGCAAACTCAACCCTTGCTTGATCGCCTGTCTACTAAGTACAAATCCATCCCTATCCCGTCTCATTTAATCACTTATTGCAACCACCCTAATTGTAATGAATGTTAGGTTTTATTCCTCTCTCTTAGCGCACAATATCCTATCTGATGTCTCCTCAAACTCACCAGGCTTCACTGATCTCATTCCATCCCCTCGTTTTCCCAAGCTTCGGCCCTCAGCAATACCTGATTTGGACTACTTGTTTGGCTGTTATCCAATCCACCTGGCCTGTGATCTGCAGCCGCAGGGGTCATCAACCGGACCAGAAAAATACCTTCGATCTTACATAGGCTTCGTTTGACCTCAGCGGATTTCTTTGGCCAACCTGAAAAAATCCCGCTGCACAACCCAGCCCAATGACCTCAAACATGGCGTCCGTTACGGGGCTGTCCAAAAACCGAAGTATATCAGGCAGATGATGGCACGACGCTGCCATACTCAGTTTCATAGCACACCTGCAACTATTCCCTTCCTACTCTTGCCCTTACTCCCTCCCACTCGTTCCATTAACTGCAAATACGGACAGGCTCTCCACCTGGCCCCAGCCGCCCCCAGGACGCGTCCATTCTAATATGCTTAACCTTTTGTTCAGATTTAACCATTTCGGTGGACTTCAAGTATGTGCTCTTTACAAAGTCACTAATTTTCTGTACAGTTCGCGTTCCGGCTGATGTGATATCACCAACTCACTCTTCCAAGGAACGTTTACACCCGGCTCCACTACAACAGCGACACCAGTGAGTCTCTACAGTTTCAATATACAAAGTGATCCTGAGATTCCTTCTACCATTTACCTGCATTGCAAATCCCTCAACTTCATCATCTTCACTCAGGCTTTTCGTGTCCCTGGCCATAAGCTCAACAGTCCAAGGCTACGAGGGTTTAGCGGTGGTTTTAGGTTTTAGTTCAAACCGACCGGCTGGATCACGCCAACTATGCTGCTTCACCAGACACGTTGTTCCATATTTTTCGCAATTTGCAGTTTTCTTTTTGTGTCAGGCAGGATACTTCTTGTTTTGCCCTCCCTCGTTTGGTTTTGGCCCGCCACCTTCAAATTCTAACGGTCTGATTTTGCTTCAGCTCGATACTCTTCCCAGAAAAGTAGTAGTAACTGTGCTTCCTTGCCATGCCGGTTTCGGGCCGACTACGTCTACATCGGATAATGCCCACTGTTTATAACACTGTCCCTTTTCCGCGCAATTCCATGTACCCACAAACCCTGACTGTAACATTATGGCCGTGCCTGATGCTATGCTACCCACTAGTCGGGAATAAACATTATTATACTGCATTGCAAATATTGTCATACATTATATTCCTAAGTGTTCCCGACACTCACACTCATCCCGTGCTGGACCGTGTCGAATGAACTCAGGAATTCGAGGAAGACGGAATGGACGACTAGTTTTCTTTCAGTAGAGATACAAGTAAAACGGTGTGCTAGATTGCACCAGCCGGAGCATACGCAGGAAGCCACGTTGAGAAGAGTATACGAACCATTCAAAGGTAGCTTGGTTCACGGATTCGCGGATTCAAGGATTGATACACAGGATTGAGGCTTTCGCCCAGTTTCACGGGTTGGTTTTATTCAGGGGCGGTCGTACACTTGAAAGGCACAAGCAAAAAAGGGTGTACCACTGCTCTTCAAGTCCTCAGCGCGGGGCGGTATGCTTGCCAACGCGAGGACTCGCATAAAAAAGTGTCTAATAGTGCTTTGAACTGGGTCCTAGAAGAAACGTGGACAACCGTCGGAGGAAGGTTATTCCACGCAGCCACGACCGAAAGGAAAAAACGTTTGCCCAACAAAACTGTGCCCTCTGAGCTTGAAAATCTTCTTACCATTTCCCCACCGTGTGTTTGCTAGGTCAACTATGAAACACCTGTTGGCCAGGACATAAGTAAGAATTAGGTCCACTCGGAGGCGACGATACCTCAAGAGGAGAAGGTCAAGCACCACGAGACGCGTTTCATAGTCCACGGATTTAGGGCCGGAAACAATTTTCGTAGCAGCTCGCTGGACACGCTCAATGAGGGTTACGTCCTTCGTGCGCCCTGAGTAGACAACTTGATTGACGTATTCAAGAAGCGATCTGACGTAGGCCCCATAGAGTATTTGGAAGTCCGTGCGAGTACTACGGGAGAAGGTGCACCGAATCATCCGTAGAATTGGCCGATTTCTCATGGTGCAGTGAGAAGGACATGTTTGAAGGGAGCCAGGTACCCAAATCCTTTTTGGCACCTAGCTTCGTGCTGCCTTCTGGTTCGTTCTCCCCATGCACGACATAGGCGTTCGCTGAGTCTCCTCGAAATGACATATGGACGCACTTTTCGTCATTCAGAGGAAGATGCCAGTCCAACGACCACTGTTTTTTAGCGTCTACATCCATTTGAAGGACACTGGCATTGTTACTCCGGGATTTCATGTCGTCCGCAAAAAGTAGACATGGACTTGGAAGAACGTCTGAAAAGTCGTTGACGTATACCAGAAACAGCAGTGGTCCCAGAACGGAGCCTTGAGGAACTCCAATGGAGACCGGCGCTGGAGAAGAGTAGGTCAAGCCTACTTTCACTCGTAATGTTCTGTCTGATAGGAACGTCTTGATCCAGAGTAGGATTTTCCCCTGAACCCCGTAAGACTCGAGTTTGTGGAGTGGCGGGACGTGCGGGACTCGATCAAATGCTTTTGAAAAGTCGGAAAATATGGCATTTGATATGAATCCCTCGTCCTTGGCTTGGGCTAAGCCGTCAACGAATACAAGCATGTTCGTCACGCAAAAACGGTTTTGGAGAAATCCATGTTGAACTGGATATATCAAGTTTTTGGAAGTAAGGTGATCTATGACGGTCTGCTTCAGAATGCATTCCATCAACTTGCACGGCACGCCAGTGAGGCCAATGGGCCTATAGCTGCTGGGCGATAGTCGGTCACCAGTCTTGTAGATTGGCTTGACAACCGCTTCCTTCCGAGCAGAGGGATGGTGGCCTTCGTCAAGCGACTGACAAAACACCAGGTAGAAATGATTTGCCAGTGTGAACGATGTTTCCCTCAGGATCCTTGGATGGACTTCGTCGGACCCCAACGCGCAGAACGGGTTGATCTTTTACAAGAGTTGATTAATATCCTCCAAAGTGAAGATCAAGTCGGTTAGAGGCCGTTTGTAATTACGCCTTGACAAGATTGGATGCGACGAGGATGCTGGGGCTGAATATAGGCCTACATGGTGTTCTCTGTAGACCTCAGATACCACTATTGGGTCACTCGTGGGCTTCCCGTTCCTGTCCCTCAGGGAGAACGCAGATGGTTTGTTTCTGTGGCGATGTCTCATGTATTTACACAGCACATTTCTGTTTTTCCAGACGAGGCCTTGTTTTCGTATGTTACGAAATGCAATTTCATCTTCTGTGTCTCCTGTAGTCAACTTTTTGAAAAATAGTTGAGACCTTCTTTCCAGAAGACGTCGAATCCTTTTAGGTAGCTTGCGGCTCATCCGACTAAGTGCCGTTTTTTTGGGACGAACATCGCGTCACGGACGAAGGACGTCGGGGCAGAAAACCGATTTGAACTACCTGGTCTGCAGTTGTCGTGATCCTGCTTGTCCCCACCCCTACGTGCTGGGTGATAGTTGCTTTCTTCCGGGAAGAAATTTCGCCAGCTGATAGAATGAAGGGGAAAAATATTATAGCGTAAGGGCCGTCACGCACTCCATGAAGACGCTGGGGACGGTACCATCTGGTTCGAGAATCAACCAACTTGCACCTTGGGAACTGTCTCCAACAACATCCACAGAAGGGGAAACCTAATGTAGGGATATGCTTATTGCTGAGCTCAAAGAAAAGGGATACAGGGGAGATGATATGTGGTGCCAAATCGACGGTACCGTACAGCACGAATACCCGATGCCCAGAAGATACTTCATTGTGAGTTGTCGGGAGGAGGGACATAATTTGCTTCGTCGCTGTACACATCTCAAAAGAGGATATGGAAAGCTGTAGCTTCAAACGGAGTTTGCGTTCGTTTGTTTCTCACGGTGGTTCAAACAACTGGCGCGCTTGGGCAAGGGGCCCAAATAATTAATCACGCAGTGCTTTCGGGAGTAAATAACCCTTGGTGAGCTTTTTTATTTGAGAGATTTTTTACCTAGACCAGTGTAGTGTGGTTATTGTGACCTTTAGGAGTGTCAGTGGGAATATGAGGGTTAACGTTTCTCACAAATTGCTGCTGAGTTTGCTATTTTTCCCCAGATTATGCGTTCAAACGCTGTGAGAGGTTGATGAAGTCGGGATAAAAGTTGACTGTAGCATAACCGTGCTAAATTGGGGACCTCCAATAACAGAACCCCTAAAATAACAGCTCATTCAGTGGACAGTGGATTGTGACCCTATTGGTCGTATCACTTCCTTCAGCAAAATTCAGGCCTAAAAGTGAAAGACGTTATCCACCGTGGAATCTTGTCAAATTGTAAAAAGGCTGATGCGACTTCGGCTATATGGTTTTAGCAAGGATAGAATTGGAGCGAAAGCGAAGGGCTGTTAAAAATCACCAGTCCAAATGGTTTTCATTTCTTCCTCTTGAGATCCCGCTTTACCCGCTACTGCCTCGTCTGGATGGAGTGATACCGCTTACATTCCGCGCCGTGTCCTCAATTCACTCAAAAATATCATCGGCGCATATTAGTCTCGTTTGTCCACAATCCCTTGGAGTACTCCAACGAAAACAAAAGTAGCAAAAAATCCCAACTACTTTACCCAGGATATACGGGTAAAAAACTATCCATTAATGTAATTATGATACCTCAGCGAAAATACTGTGGCTTGTGCACCCTGTCCGTATTTCACTGTACCTCTGCTATCAGAAGCGATTTTTTGCGCATGCAACATCGGCTGCATCCGTTGAGACTGCGCTCAGACTCCAAGTTACTGGCTATTCTAATGCTCGTTCTTCTAATAAGCTCACTCTTTCCATGATGACATTCTAGTCTTTAGTAATACAAACATACTGATTGCCCCAAGAAGGTCCAAAAATACTACACGAACTCCTAAGAACCACTAAGCTTACCTGTTATAGACTTGGTCTACTGTGATGAAAGCCCGTCTCGTCCCCACTTGGCCAGGCTTGTCGTCCTTACTCCACCTTGGCGCGTTTGGTTGATATCCCAGCTGCTCATTTTTGCCCAGTAGCTTCAACGGTCATCATCTCTAGTTCATAGCTGCCAAAGTTTATTTTACACGTCTCTAGAAGCCTGCTTCCATCACCTCAAATTCCGTCCAAGCTTCAGCCACGAACGTAAGATTGATGATTGTCTATAGCAGGATGAACGCGGTCACTGCCTTGTATGCTCCCCAATTGTGGAGCATGTGAAACAATGTCACGGATTCACAGATTAATATACAGGACCGAGGCCTCTGCCAAAGATTATGCATTGTATGTGTGTGTGTATGCGCGTATTAGATGCAGCGTGAACAAACGTCAGAGGAAGGTTATTTTACGCACTACTTACCAGAAATGCGAAAAATTGTTGTCCAATAAAGGTGTTAGTTGGGTCAACAGTGAAAAACTTGTTGGCTAAACCTTGTCCAAACTGCGCATAACTATATATTAGGTCACCTCGTAGGTGACGATACTCTGGGGGAAGAAGGTCAAGCACCGCGAGACGCGTTCCACAGTCCACTTATTTGAGGCCGGCAAAAATTTTTGTAGCAGCCCGCTGGACTCTTTCTTGCGTCCCGGACAGGCAACTTGGTCGGCATATTCAAGGGGTGGTCTGACGTAGACCCCATCGAGTGTGTAAAGGTCATGCGAGTGATACGGAGGAAAGTGTGTAGAATGCTTTTCGAGGCGATTTCTTTATGGTGCACTGAGAAGGACACGTTTGAAAGGAGCCAGATACCTAAATAATTTCTAATATCTATCCTTCTGATGTCTTCTGGTCAATTCTTACCATGCTCGACATAGGCGTTCGCTGAGTCTCCTCCGAATGACTTTTAGACGCATCTTTCGTCATTCAGGGTAAGATAACCGTCCTCTTCTATGACCATCAATATTTAGTGGCAATCCTCGAGCAGTTCAGCGGTTGTCCTACCACGAAGAATGTAGCAAAATGTGACTGGGTCTTTCCTGGTATTGCAGCTAACGACAAGTACTACAACTACTGGCTATGCGTGTTGGAACCGGATAACATCACTTCGCGAATTGGGATGACCTCGGTTCTAGCACACTCAATGGGTGGCAAAATGTTTGTAGCAGAAAGTCTTCCAGAAGCAGGAACAATCGGCAAATAACCATCGGATGGCCGCAAGCATGCACCATGCTGAATCGTATGCGTGACAAGTTTATGCGGTTTTGGACTCATTTCTAGTCGACTTCACAAGAAGCAGTGGAGCCCGGCCAGCAGACGCAGCAGCCCCTACTTTGTTGACAGCATAAGACAATGTGCAACGAGCTCGGCTCATTGGCCCCTGCCTAATTTTCTACGAATTTGGTAAGTTATTTAGAAAACCTCGTGTGGTAGACATGTAGGCTTTGCAGGGAGGGTCATTCTGTTACGTTGCGCCATGATGGGTTCGTATACTCGACACTCCTTCTGTATCACGGGTGCTTCGCCCACCGCGGTTGGTTCTAAGCCTGGCGTTTAATTTAGAAACTTCATAAAAGAGCACCGTTCTTGTTTGTCTGTAGCTAGTTTAGATTTGCGCAGGTTGTCCTTTGTCTGTCAACGCCACGAAATACAAGCGAAGAACAGCTTTCCTTTAGTTAGACTTAAAAAGAGATGCATTAAGTGGCCTTAAGATACGCTGCGAGGCTCACGGCTAACACCGGCGTGCAAGGCATTGCCAACTTCGTCTAAGTTGGGGTTGCAACATCCCAACTTCACTTCATCAGTCAGACACGACACACACGTTCTTGCCTCTCGTTATCTGAAGTGATCATATACATATAAAATTATAAAGTCCTTATTACTCTTGAATACCAGAAGTCGCGGCTAGCGCCTGTTGGCCGTTTTTTTTCAATGCGTCATTTGTTGAATGGAGCTGACAGAAGTAGCGCAGTGTCTGGCAAACCATACTCACACCTTTCTGTTCAGTTCAAGTAGTAGCTTCCAGTTAAACTATAGTCCTTACCCGGCATCTCGGTAGCTCTTGATCAACCGTTCATTATCTGCCAGCTGTCCCTTTTCACATTACCGCACCACACTTTGCACAATGTGGAGACTCTGACTGGATTCTTAAGCTGAGCTAACCTCTACTGCCTCCCCTTGTCTAAACCACCCTCTAATCGCCCGTATCAACTAGTCCCACGGCTAGCCCCCTCACTCGCTACTTCGGCGGCTACGTCCTTACCTGCCCAAAATTTCGCAACTAGTATCGCCCTAGCCTTACGCCTTCTGATCGAATGACGCTCAGTGCAAACACGAGACACAACTCTTACCACCAGCGGTAGTCCCTTGCGTCGCTATCCAAATGTACTGCATACACACCGAGCAGAAGCCTACTAATAATGATTTGTTGTATCCTCATACTACATCAGCAACCTCAGCTAGTCCATGGTTGCTTGGTCGACCAACAAAAATCCTCTCTATTGTAGGTTCATTTGGCTTGCTGTCATCCCCTTTTAGATTATTTTTTTTATTGGACACCGTTTTATCTAATGACCCCCCGGCACTCACCAAACGTCACTTTTCCCATGCCATTCTCTCCTCATTCACCCTCTTTATAAGCTTCAAACTTCGGCCGTAGCTGTCCAAATCCCCCGTATGGCCATTTCATTCATTCAATGTAGCTGGCCCCCGGTTTACACCCATATGGTCCTCCAGATGAATCAAAATTACCTGTGACTCTACATTGGCCTAAATCTACCTGTGTCAGTCCTCACGTATAGCCCAGATATAGCCACCAAATGAATGCGTATCCCCTGTTCAACTACCACAATCGTTATGTCCGTTACAGGGCTGTCCAGAAACCGAAGTATGTCGATGCAATGATAGCACGGCGCTGCCACACCTAGATTCGTGTCACTGCTGCAACCATTTTCTTCCTCGATCTTCACCTCTCATCCATTGGAGCCTGTAGTTGCAACTATGAACACACTTTTTACCCGGCCACAACCGCCTCTGAGACGAGTTTGTTCTAACCCACTGAACCTTTGATTTGGATTTAACCGAACTGGTTTTCCGCTGCAATTTCTGTTTGCCTCTTCCACAAGTTCAACGATTTCACTTACGGTGTTCGTTCGGCCCTATTCATTAGCGCTATCTCCCCATCGAATATATCCTTTACACCTGACTTTCCTACAAATGCGACACCATTGAGTCTACTTAGTTCTAATGTAAGCCATATTTTTGCCATTGGTCTCCGCTTGGAACTCTTCCATCTCCATCTCCATTTTTGCATTTTGTGACCCTGACCATTTACTCAACCGCTCAAGGTCACTCATGGCTAGCAACGATTTTTTAGTTTTGGTGCAAATCAATGGGATTCATCACTGAACTAACCCTACTTCATGTCCCATTGTCCTATTTTTGTTGGTTTCGATAACCGCGGTTACTTTTCACGTATTAAGCGTGCCTCATGTACCTTCCTCCCTTTTGTGCTGTCGCCCGCCTCGTTCCGGTTGTAACGACCCAACCGTGCCTCAGTTAGCATGTTTCCTACAATTTGAGAAAGAACCTATTGATTAATTAAGTAATAATGCTGTGCGTGGCACCTATTATTGTCGTCACTTTGGGGGTCCTGCAATAATTATTGGCGTTCACGGGATTACGGCTGGGTAATCGCAGTATCTGACGTAAATGAGAAACAAATTAATACTCAAAACGGAACTTCGCAAAATACCACTAGCGACTACGCGCCCTCAGACGACAACCCGTTTATCCTCACAGGGAGGCTTTGAACAGTAAAAAAATATGCGAGCGGTTTACTTGCAACTAGCCTATTTTTGAACAGTCCTTTGTTGGAATGTCTGTTAAGGACGCCACAATGTGGGGTGATATCATGTTAGCATCGTGTTTGGTGGCCCTAGAAGCAGGCTGTTGTTTCGTTGCTGACAGGTTTGTCACACATTACCGGTTCTAAAGTTATCCATGATAACGGGCAGACAACAGGCTATTCCAACCTAGATGATCTTGTATCGCCGGTCGTCCCTGTGATTTTGCGTAGCGCAAATCGGGCGTACTAACCGATAAGTTTTTGGAGGAGCCCCTCCAACAGATTTTTGGTGGCAACCACACTGCATCGTTTATTTGAGAGCTCATCTTAACCCAAATTGCCTTCATACAGCCCGGTCAGGGGATAAGTTACGATACCAGCGGGTTCTTTTGGCACCAACTGATGTAGACCGTCCAGCTCGGGCCTTCCGCTTGAATCCGGGCAACGTAAACAGTCAACCAAAGTGCACTCTACAATGTCACATTGAAACACATTGTACGATGGATTAAATGTTTGACAGATCCGACCCTACACCCTGAGGGTGGCTTCAACAATACTAGTTTTCGGACACTGCCTTCGCCTCCGTTTGTCTCTACATTGCCATGTTGCAAGCATTGTGAGAACACGGCGGTCAGTCTGAGCACAACAATTAAATATGCAAACTGGCATTCTGGGCAAGCCCCAAAATCAGTCAGAAGTTTTCTTTCAAACGCCCCCTATTTGGCGGCATTGAATAATAATAATAATAACAATAATAATAATAATAATAATAATAATGTTTATTCCCAACTAGTGGGTAGCATACCTTCAGACATGATCATAAAGTTACAGTCAGAATAACTGCATGACTGGTGGGGTTTGTGGGGACCGGGAATTTCGTGGAAAAGGGATGGCGACATAAATAATGGGCATTATCCGAAATAGACCTGGGCACGCCTGAGGCGGCATGGGTAGGGGACCGAAACCACAAGGGCTCATTCTTTCTTATGAGGAACATATCAGATGAGACAAGGTACGATCATTAAGGTTTGAAAGTGGCGGGCAAAAACAATACGAGGGAGGGCATAGCAAGAGGATTCCTGCCTGGTACGTGATAAAAATAATAGAAGAAAAACTTCAATCTGCAGGAAAAGTGGAGCGAGAATAACGGATCAGGTGAGGCAGCAGAACTGGCACGACCTGACCGGCCAATTTGAGCTAAAGCCTAAAACCGTTACTGAGGCATGCGATCACGCGTCTTGCGGCGTCATCCCCAGTCTGATTGGCTGAAATCCGTATGGCGAGAACATTTAAAAATGGTAAGATGGCAGATTTGCAGTTTATGATTGACCCTCTCGAACGAAGCATATAATTATAAAGGGTTAGTATGTGTTAAAGATTTACATTGCTAACAGATTTCCAAATGTAATGAAGGCAAATAATATGCAATTTTCAGTAGTTTAGCATAGCCTGCTTCTGACGAAGTTAATCGTCCATGTTGTCCATAAATGCAACTGTATCTCAAAGGGACGATGATATTTGTGTTTAATGTCCCTAACAAAAAAGTGAGTAATTAGAATAGCTCAATATCAGCAGTTATTGCTTGTTTGTTTACTGCTTTCACTCAGCGTCGATCAGTGGTTATGACAGTTAATCGTTCGGTAGAAACGATTTGCATACGCGTAATGTTATGTGTTACCCTAAGCGCACACCTCGAAGGCCATGCATCATGCGAATTGTGTTCAGTAGGTGCAGAGACCGGTATTTTCATTGACAGCCCTAACTCCGGTTTATAAAAACGGAACTACCGGTGCATCCTTCGCAGCCAACGGATCAACGATAGTGTCTGCGGTTATGCCAGAGCAGGTCATCTATTTTCTATTTCAGGTATGTCACCATTTAAAGCAAAGTATTGCGTGGACATAAAGAAAGGTTTACCAATCATTGGGAAACGCAGAAGAATGAGATCAATTGTTGGGTTATCTAGTGAACATTGCTTGCCACGCTTGTTTATTTATGTCACGATTGTTGGTCTGTAACCTTGGTAACTCAGTTTTGGCTGGAAAGCATTCTTTCCAGTTGTCGTCCACACAAGTCACCTTCAGAGAATCACCGCTCCCTCTTGCCTCCAAGGCGTGCTTGTTACGTGTCTGACGAGGATGGCTTGCACGCATTGGTGATTCTACATGCCATTTAAGTGACAGCCGACGAGCTCCCAAGCCGAAGGTGCACTTGCATCGTAAAATCATCGGGTTTAATAAAGTTTCTGTTTGATGAGTGTGTAACGAACAATCGGTGTACGAGTAACACGTTTGAAGTTAAGCCTAAGCCACATGTAGGCTTAGGGGCTGCTGCATGCATTACGAAACATATGCTGCTAGAGGCGACGCTATGTTATCCTAGAAGCACTATGATTCGGGACCACTCTCAAGGTATAGACGAAACAGGAAAGTTACGCCCGCTCCTTTCTCACCTACGCAAGCTTGTCTTCAACGCAAGGCCTAGATGCCTTGGTTGCCGTGACGCTTGCGTTGTTGAGAAATGTGAAGCCATTTTTTGGGAAACGTAATTTTATTGACTGATAGCAAGCAAATTACAGAATCATCAAAAAATGTGTTCCGCAGTGGTACCTGGAACATAAATGGGAAAAGGATTAGTAAAAGACAACCTAATGGAAATGATCAGAGCCTTGTTTGCCCAGCCTGCTTGAAAGACGCACACTGGTTGCCACTGCCGCACCACGTTGGGAAGGGGATGGATTTTACGGCAGAAAAAACCCACCCGCCACCCACACATCCAACAAGGCATGACAGTTAACAAATGTGAACTTCATTAATAAACGAAACTTTTCTTCGTCTCCCTAAGTGCGTTTACCCGTGGAACTCACTCCGATATCCGGTTTTGCTGATCGCACATAGGGCAAAGGAACGTCGACCTGTCAAGCAAACTGCCAATGCAACTGCAATGCAGCCACACGTAACAATGGTCGCATTGCACCCAAGCTATCATTGACCCCTCACAGGCGCTCTCAGATGAATTGCAGACACCGCAGACATCAGCGTCAATATGTGACGCCATTGGCTCCTTCTTATGGTGCACTTCCACAGTGCTGTACTTCGCGGCGGTTCGCACCTTGTGGTCACGCACCTTTATACTCTGCAAGTAATAGTTATCATCCTGCAGGTCGAAGGTCTTGTCTAGCCCGGCCATCTTGTCCTCGTAAAATGGCAGAGGGCTCTTCCGGGCGCGCCTGCGTGTGGTGGCGTTGGAGGTGCTAGGTTGATTGTTGCACCTCACAGGCGCGTCTACGGCTAGCGGTGCTATCCCATCACCAGAGGCTGCCAAGGATGTGGATGCCGCTGTCAGCATTTGCACCCTTGATGCGCCTGTGACACCTGTGGATAACGCGCAGTTTGGCACACGAACTGCACAAACCTTGTCAGCAAACCGACAGCAAGCATCAAAATCAGACACCGGTTCACTGCGTACGCTTGCCAGTCAAATGTACGCAGGCCGCGCGATTGCTGCATGCTGAAACTGACGACTACAAGGCGACCGTCACGGTAAACGACAAGCATGAACGCCCGGCAGTCGAAATCAGCGTACCTGATTATAAGTTATTCGAATGAGCATGCATACAATTATCAACATACCGACGACTCTTTTTAGTAGCGTTCTAGTGTGAACGCGCATGCACGCATTTGCACACCATGAGCGCATAACAGACTGATGGTGGGTGTACTTCACCCACATTCTGTTCATATTTTGCCGCCGACAAACTGTGTTGGCGGGCATAACACGTGCCCGTTCCCCGTTGGAATCCTCGCAGCTTGGACTCGAATTCCGCGAAGGAGTCACACTCACGACCGGGAAAGTACTCCAATATCTGTCTAGTTACGTTGTGTTCATCCGAGGATAATTTCTGCTAACCTACAAGACATTATACTACAAAAACATCTTACTTGACAGCAATCCACTGGAAGAGGTACTTGGCTTCGGCATAATAGTCACCGGCCGTGCCGCCGTTGATACCGTACTGGCCGCCTTTGACATGTCGTGGGCACCCGGACCGCAAGTGGAACAAGCGAGGAATGACCGGTCGTGGCTCCGCGCCGGTTTATATACCATCCTAACATAGGGCCCCTATGGCCTTGAGACACCAGAAGCCCGGTCCAGACCGCAAGAAGCCAAATGTGCTGAGGCATCGTAGCCTTGGGCTGTTGGGCGTATGGCCAGAGTCACGAAAAGCCTAAGTGTGGGAAGATGTGGTACGGATAAATGGTAGTAGGAAACTCAGAATCACCGTGTGCAGTGAAACTGCAGAGACTCACTAGTGTTGCTGCTGGAGCTGGGTCGGGTCTAAAAGTTCCTTGGGAGAAGGAGTT
>SJOL01007812.1:619875-687246 GCA_004794785.1 Opisthorchis felineus | reverse complement strand
GGGAGGGGACGATTCCATGGTTTATAGAGTGGGTAAAAAGACTTAATACAAGGATTCAAATATCTTGTCCGCCTTGTCTCAGAACACGGAGTGAAAGGCCGTCAGCCCTTGGCACAACAGAGTCCCTAATCTTTAGAAGAAAGGAAGAAACGTCAGCTAAGGAAATGGTTACGTTACTGAGAGTCGGGTGATTACCCTGACCTTTAAGGGTTTGGAGATATGCAGCAGTGGGTATGGGTTTGGAGTTGCAAGGAATGGGTGAGTAGCAGCTGGCGAAGTGAGCGTTTAGAAGGTCTGCTATACTGACAGGATCAGTGATGGGGCCACTCTCTGTGAAACGCGAACAAGCAACTGAGTGACTGTTTGGGGCGCAACGCCTACGGAACATTAGGCTGAGCAATTTGGTATGGGAAGGAGCTCTGAGTACGGTGTTCTCTTCTCGGCGTTCGGGAGATATCCGCAAGAATTCTCGGTCAGTAGAGAGTTTATTGAGAGGATTTAGTAATGAGAAATCCTGAGATTTCCGATATTCTCTGCTAGCTCGATGTATTTTGGCATCCAAGGTTTTTAATAACTTATCGTGGCCGTAGATACTGGAGTGAAAACGTTTTACAGGAGAAACGAGGTGAAGAGCGGTCAATAGGTTTTGGTAAAAGATGTCACAGACGTGGTGTGTGTTTGTCGAGAGGAAGAAGTCATCCCAATTCTGGGAAGCCAGGGTGGACGAAAAAGCTTGGAGAATATCCAGAGAGAGGAGATGAAACAGGGAGGGATTCAGAGGAGCAGTTTGTCCTCAAATGACTGCGTTGCAAGAAACGACGCAGTGATCACTTCCTGGGAAGCGCGGCCAACTACAGCAGTAGCCAAATGACCATCGTTGGACAATATTGGGTCCAGGGTATGTAAGCCATGAGTGGGGCTACGTACAATTTGGGACCAGCCCTCCACACTTAGTTGGGCAAGCAGTGCGGTATAACGGGCGGGGCCCGTAGTGGGAAACCGGGAGATATCCGGCAGGTTGAAGTCACCCAGCAGAAATTTAAACGAGTGAGGAAAGGCATGTGCAGTAGAGCTAATACGGGAAAGGTCAGCAATAGAAGCGGGGGAGGGGGCCGGTGGTAGATAGATACATCCTACTAGTACAGGTCGTTTGGTCTGTTCTGCAGATATCCAAATGGTCTCTGGAATCCCTTCCAGGGAAGAACCATCAAAGGAGGTTGCACAAAGTTCTGCTTTGGAATAGATGGCACAACCGCCACCCCTTGAGTTTTTCCTATCAGAGCGGTGAGTATCATAGCCAGGGATTGAGATGGCCGTGTCTGGTGTTTCATCTGTGGGCCATGTTTCGGTCACGCAGATCATACTTGGTCGTGCAATGGCGCTAATTGCTCGGAGATTATGGATTTTGGGCAATAACGAGCGGGAATTGAACAACATTATTGACAAGCTCATTGGAGAGCAAACAGTATCAAGTAGGAACTTTGTAACCTCACTCACGGTGGAGTTTGGTACTGGGGGGACTTCGTAGCTAGTGGAGGGGTAGTATGAAGCAGGGTTCAGGGTCCGCGGAGGAGTATTCAATACTGGTGGTAGATGGGTAAATTGTCGGGGAAATAGGTCTGAGCCCACGGCAGGAGGTACTGTATTGGGCTCAGCATAGTGTACGGAATGACTTTGGGAGGAGGGCGTGCAGTTGAATGCAGAGTTGTCGGCCGTGTCGTCTTCTGCATCGTGCTGCACCTTCGAGTCCAGGTGGTGACCTTCCCCCCCGAATGAGTCGCAATCGTGTCCACGCGCGATTCAGTTGCTGGTTTTCGAAAGGGACATCCGACAATGGGGTGCCTCTTGAATTTAGGCAGGGATTCTGCGACGAGCAGAGGCATCGCCTCGATGTTTTGGTTTTAGTGCTCTCACAAAATTAACTCCCATGAACTAGGGATCCTAGGCAATAGAGTTTGCAACGTGCTTCATGTCAAAATATGGGACGCTTCAAAGTTTACACACTCGGCATTGGGTTGCATCGGTGACTCTTCTTCTGAAAGGAGTGTTACGTGATCACCTTTGCGCAGAAGAGGCGCAGATAAGTTAAATCTGAGTCTTTTGGGGATTTTACCAACATCATGGCTGTTGGGGGAATTGCCAGCCGATCGGGTTGTCACCTGCACATGATGCATTAAGGAGCCATGTTCACGTGGAGGTTGAAAATAGCCACACAGACACTGAGTTGTTTCTGAAGCCGTGTTCTGAGATAAAGATACCGTAGGATTTTCATGGGGCTTGGGAAGAGCTGTATTTCGCTTGGACCTCATAGACTTAAGAGGCCTGTAAGAGATATCGCCCGGGGAAAAATTACGCTATTTACTTAGGCTGCGATAAAAAACTGTCTGCAATAGACGCAGTCGTCATTAGCTTCCTCGACGAAGAGCATCCGAACGTTTCAAACCTCAGTGCTAGTTCGTCCGTTTACATGAGGGGCTTGGAGTGGCTATTTAACACCCACACGCTTGTGGATCTGCGGTATTATTCCTTGTGCTGGTATTCTAAACTTCTATATATTTTACTATGCAGAAATTTTGTACACGATGGCAGATAAATGGTGTAGTCTTAGATGTGGTGATGGTTTCCAATAAAGAAGTGACCCTAGTAAGGCAGAGCAGGATCGCTCTCTCGGGAGGAGTGTTAGAACTTTGGCCTAGTTTACCACATCACGTTTGTCCGTAAAGGTGAAGGCAGAATCATATAGGCTGGACCTGGCCGGAGAGGACTGAACGGAAACTGAAGGAGCCGGCCCAAGATTCGGCGGACAACGTCTCAATCAAATGTGGAACATTTACAGTCTTTCAAGGCCGTGAATTAAGACCTACGGTTGAGTAATAATGGCAGAGGATTGGATAATATTATGCCACCCTCTGGTGCAGATGGAGGGTGCTGGATTCAGCTGACCAGCGGAATATATCGTCTCCCGACAAGTGGAGTCAACAAGCTGGTCAACAAACATGAGTGGGGAGTGCATACTAGGGACTTGAAAGGAAGGTGTGGGCCGACGGCGTAGGTGATAAGCTACCCGTGCAGCCGAGCGAAGAATGAATGCTGCGGATTCAACATCACTGAAGATCTACCTACTTAGTTGTTAATTTCAGGAAGAAATATGTGTATATAAGTGAAACGCCTCATGGGCCACTTCTGTAAACGTGCCAGATATATCGGTACGGTTTGAGTAGATGTCTCTAAAGGGCGTATATTTTATTAGTCGGCAATGAGTCCATGTACCTCGGGGTATCGCATGAGGTGATGGTTGTCGACGCCCTCCAGTTGGTGGTACTGAGCACGATAGTGCATGCATAGGAGGCATTGGAAAGGACCCGGGTCACTTGGTTTGTAGTTGCATACGTGGAAGCTTAGATAATGTTCCGTTCGGATAAATGGAGCAACACGTGGTGCCTTCAACTGGGATGAAATGGTGGTGAAAATCAAAGGTTCACAGAAGACTAATGCGTGCTTTATTGATGCAGTAATGTCGTCGTTAAGTGGTGACCGAGTGAACGATGGAGTAAATGTTTATCGCCAAGGGATTCTAGGGGGCAAGAGCTAGGTCCTGCTGAGGTTCAGAAGGCTACCTGACAATTTGCAAACGCGTTGTTAAGATGTTGCACTGAAGGTTTATCGAATGACAGGGGGTTGTGAAGTCTTAACTGAACAGCCGCACCGGTATTGGTTTGGCGGAAAATCACCCAGGCAAATAGGGTTGGCCCACGTGAGTGCCAGGTAGCCCCTAGAATGACAGTAGTATTACGAAACTGAGTTCTTAAAATTTAGCTTGTCTCTTAATTATACTTTAGGAGATTTAACTAATAACCAGATGGTGCAAGAAGTCCCTGAAATTGCAAGAAATTCGTTGGGTACCTCTCCCAAAATCCCAACATGATGCAGGCAACTTAAACAGAGTAGGAGATATTCGGCGCGTCGGGCTGTTTGCAGTAGTTGTTAGGGAGCACCTCTCGGTTTCCACGAAGCAGAAGCATGCTACAATACACATTCGCGTTTACTGTGATGAAAGTTGGTCAAGTAATTTACTTCCGTTGAGCTATATGGTGTTGTTCACGGCAAAGCGCGTGCTCGTGAGCTAGCAATTTACCACGTTGGAAATAAAAACTCACGAGTTCGGCCAATCTAGTCAGTCAGTTTTAGGGCTTCTCACGGTTTCAAAATTCTCAAACAGGGGTAAAAAGAGTGAATGTAGCCTTAAGGCAATATCATTTACCTAGAACGAAAATTATAGCCCCATGGCAGGGACCTGGAAAGCCTCACACTTACTTTTACTTTTGGCCTTGAGGAAATCCGAGAAGGCATCTGTTTAAAAGATAATACCGAATTTGTCATAAAAGACAACGGGTTTCCCACAAGAGTGCTACCTTAGTCAGAAGCACTTAATCCACAGGCCCAGAAGTTGTGAACGTTCCTTGGGGCACGAGGGACCCTAATGCAGGCTGTGCCAACGGGGTGCCTGAAGGTTGGCTTTAAAGAAGTGCTGTGATATTTGATTACGAATTATCCCCTCTACGAACTCCAAGATTACGCACCCTGGGTCAACACGCCTGGCGCTTTAATGTCCCGGTTTATCCACATCCTTGTGTTTGCCCCCAAAATTTGCATGCATTCCATTTTCGGTCAGCCTTCTGTTCTGTGACAGCTGTACAAAAAGACAGTAGGGTTCTCAAAGTTGCGTGTCGCTGCCCCGAGGATGCAGAAATAAGATAATCTGTTTCACTTGATTTGTCGCGCGCAAGTTTAAGCCGGATGGTAAGCACATCAGTCGTCCAGGTAGTCGCTGAAATTTTTAACCCAAAAGTAACTTGGACTAATGAATGATCGACTAATGATCAACACTCCTGTATTTTTATGCTGAAATACAGCAAGGGCAGTTGGAGGAGTTTTCGGCTTGCAGTATTACATTTGGTCCGCGGGGCCACCAGTGTTGGCCGGCAGTGTTACGCATCTTGGAGACGGTTCTTGTACTCGATGACTGCCAGATGACCCCATGGTGCAGAATGAGGAGCATGGACGTCAGTTTGGGTAAGCTAGAGGTTTAGCACCACACAAAGATGTCGACCATTATGTTGAGCTGTGACGTACGGGTTACAGTCAGCATGATTCTGCCGTAGACCATGCACCAGTTCCGTTCCGTAAGCAAGAAATTCTCGTGGGGCACACGCGTAAGGACCGTGAAAATTGCTGCTAATCAGAAGCCGTTGAATTCATGTCAGCAATTATATCCGCGTAAACAGCCTGCTTAATCGGCACAGCGGCCAACGTTTTCACCGACTGACAACGAAGATTAGACTGAACCACCACCACCGGCCCGAGCACCCTACTCAAAATATGACGCAGAAATATAGTGTTCTCACCTATTACCTGGACCACGTTGGATTACGCGCAAAATCTGAAATGCCAAATTGGTCGAATGGAGGTTTAGCAACAAATGTGGTACTATGAAATAAATGAGAAAATATTAAAACTGTAGAAACATCAAATCATGGGACTACGCCGGATTGCATACAACGGTTTAGGAACTGCTAATTCCAAATTGGAGCAAAAAATCATACCGATCCGGGGCAATGTGGCCAGAATATAGCAAATCCTATGTGTTGATTAAAGCACCACGTGCGATAAGAATGTCAGAGGGCGGCTTACATTCAGGTCAAAAAGGAGAGGCCATATGGGCGCAAAAAAGGAAGCAACAAACAGGGAATCACGTTGTACACAATAGGAATAGAAGAAAATAATCAACAAAACTTGAGCTTTATCGAGTGGAGATATCCTGTGTCTGCAGGTACCAACAAAAACTCACAATCGATAATGGCTGGTCAGCCATGCCTAACTTGTTACAGGCAATGTTGTCTCTGTCAGTAGGCTATCAGCTTTCAAAACAAAATGCGTTTGCCACACGACTGAAAAATTATTAACGGCATTCATCGAGTTGAACGTTCTCTCCTTGGTATTATTGTGTATATTCTTTACATCTATCAATAATATTCCTGCTTTATCAAAAATAAATAGGAAGGTCAGTGTGTCTGGGCCACCGCGTCATCAAAGCTAACCAGGTATCTAATGTGTTTTCCAAGTCAACTCGTTGATTGGATGTGCTCAAATTAGCTATTTAGATTTGATTTGGGAATTCTGGCCAGTTGAAGTTCATATACTGCTTTGGCAGATTTTCTGACCTTGACAATACCTTCCCAGACACTTGTATTTAAAGAGCACTCGGTCTGTGACAGCATAGCCAGAATATGGAATATATATTAAAGGCGAGGTTAACCTCTGCCTTCTACCCTGATGGGTTCAGAATGGGTGACCCAGCGACGTTCAACGGTGAAGCACGCTGGATTATCTCGTATCGGGTGCCTTCGACTAGCAAGATCGAAACTGTTAAAGGCCCTCCATCTCAACCGCACAAGCACAGGTTTTTCTTTTTGGCTAAGCTCTCATTTTCATTTAAGGGATTTACGTGAGCTTGGGACAGTTAAAATTTTGGCACTAAGTGGACACCGCCCCTAACCGGACACTTTGAAGTCCGTTCATATAAAATGTCGGAAAACCCCAAAGTTGTCTAACGAGAATTGAAAATATGGTCATTTTCTGATTCCAGCGCACTTCCCATTTGGCCGCTATCCCTGGAACATCCACTAGATATATTACACCTAACATTTCCCGTCAAGTGTTTTAATACGCTACAACCGGCATCACGTGCCATGCGTACGACCTTGAGCCACATCAGGTCAGGTTGTTTTTGTGCAACTGTCGGGTGAGAATGATCGCACGTGGTTCGCCAATTTTTTTCAAATTACGTATAATAAGTACACTTTCAGCCCGATGCGGCTGACGAACTCGTGCGTACACACAGAATAGAAGCTAACATGCCCATTGCCAATCAAGGAAGCTAAATATACTAACACACGCCACGTTCATACTGCAGCAATACACGCCACCTCTCCCAAGCTGAGTGCTGTACAAAATGCAGACTTGTTTTTAAAACTCACTGTGTTCTCCCGGTGTCACCACAACCTATATTCTCAAAAAGATCCAGAAATATTTAGGAGACTCGCAGACCAGGGCCACCAATGGTCAGTCGACTGAACCGGGAGTACATGAAAAATGTCCTTCTGGCCGCCACTGAGATCTGGCGTGGGCTATTTAGCACTTTCTTAAAGCTAGGTATACTAAAGCCAGTTAGCAATAAATGTAATGGTTTGATTAACACAGTTGGGAATAAACATTATTATTATTATTAACATTCGTCTAATCGTGGAGAGGCTTCAGGCAACAGAGGTTGGCATCCAATTCGCATCAATCATAGTATGAGTGTACAGAGACAGACCTGACAGCCAAAAGGTTAGCGGTAAAAGTACCCAGCTTCATCGGAAGGCTTCATTTACCTACTCTGAAGATGCCCGGTCTTCCGACATCCAGCCGCACGGCTCAAGAGTGGATAATGACGCTTTAACTCTCTAAGGGTCACACCATAAACCACCCCTAGCGAGCGCCGATTATTTGGCTGCAAGCTCAGTGCTATTGGGACACACGGTGTGCCCCCCATTTGCTGTGACTTAGACTTCCACTTCCTTAGGGAGCCACAGAATCGAACACATAAGGTGTCCCATTACCAGCAAAATCGATGAAGAAAAAGCCTTGTGTTGCCCACCGGAATGTTTTGCTTCGCAACATGATCATCACAATGCCCGTCCAGGCTATTCCTAACTAGCGCGGCATTTTATATGGCAGCACCACCTTAAACTCCATGGGATACCTTCTCCGGCTATCTTCCAGACGCAACGCCATGACCGGCAATAGAGCCTTCAAGTACTGTGCACCAACGTGATGCGCACAATGGAAGAATATCAAAAGCTTTTAATCATGTGTCCCAGTTGGTCCTGGTACCATCGCGACAAGGGGAATAACACATAAATAATTGTTCCCGGCACGCTGGTGCTTTGGAAGGCTTAGGAGACCAGGGGAATAGAGGAGTAGCCACTTACATACTCGACCCATGACTCCAGCACCAAACCTTCACCTCAGGCACCCAAGCCACATCTTCAAACCAATCACTCTATCTGGCAACAAAATAGTCAACGTCCGCGTCTACAAATCAGTGAAGAGCAATAGTCCACTACTGCGCTTCCATGCTGCGGACAACAATCTATCACT
This sequence comes from Opisthorchis felineus, assembly GCA_004794785.1. NCBI lineage: Eukaryota > Metazoa > Platyhelminthes > Trematoda > Opisthorchiida > Opisthorchiidae > Opisthorchis > Opisthorchis felineus. The sequence goes on along the minus strand of SJOL01007812.1, from coordinate 679,044 downwards.
CCAATGTAATTACGGGAGGTTTAAATGTTTACTGTTACCTGGACCACTACGACAGTCCACACACCCAGGGCCCTGGTAAAATAAACCATTTCAGCAGCTCTCCTCATGGGCATAGTCTATCTGACCGCGCTGAGTAATGCCTGGGTTAGAAGCCTGGGAATCGTAGATCTGGAGCGGAAAGTTTCCAGTGGTTTCCGCAGTTTCAGAATGTTTAGATGAACACCTCTCATCACTCATGGAGGTGGATATAATAGGTATGGAGGTATCTCATAGAGTATAATGTAAAAAATAAGTAAGAGCGCTAGGTTGTAATTAAACGTACGTGTAAAATTTGGCAAGTTTTAAAAACTTTAAGTTACTGCGGGCTGATCTCATAAAGTTTGGTTTGGATACCATTGAGCGGCCGAATTACAAAAATCCGTACTCTGGGAAGACCTAACTCGGCGAACACTAGCAGGAGAATTTTTAATCCCAGTCAAGAAATCTGAAGGTTATCTGAAGGAAATACCAGTGAGCTATATGCCAAACTTGCGTGCCGAAAGAGAACAGGGATTTAAGTGTTCATAAATTTTTTATGTGTAGGAAAATAGCACGGTGAGCAGGTTCGTATAATGAAAGTGGGAAAAGGTTGAGGCAAATGAATGTGAATATTAGGGCAGAAATAGACAAGGGATGGAAGCAGCCGTGATCTATTCCAGATATCGAAGGTTATCTGTCTCGAACTGAAACTGAAAACCATTGAAAAACTCCTCTTGACGTTTAAGAGCTAAGATAATTTTAAAAGCTGTGGAAGAAAAAGTATGATAATGAAGTAGGCATTGACTGTAGGCAAATGGAAGCTGATAACCAAGAACCCTAGCTTATAACAAAACTAAAATCCCGATTTGTACTCTAGGGAACAGCCGGCAGCAGAGTACTGTTTTCGCGTAGAGTCAGATAGACACTACATAGAAAAATTTTGCATTTACGGAAAGTGAAGCTTGAGTGTGTACCAAGATGCTATAGTAATTAACGTCAAAAAATGGATTTAGATGAGCAGAAAAAGGCTCCGCTTCCAAAATTAGGGTTAAGATCAAGGTTAACATTGGTTTGCGTTCGCGAGGATAGAACCAGTATATGAGATGGCAAAATGGCAAAAGCGCTGCTTAAGGGACAAAGAGAAATATAAATACAACTGCTGGATACGAGGGCTGCACCAGTGTCTAGCTTTCATGCTCGGCTCATGGATATTCCCTTAGTGGGAGTCACTTTTAAATTGATTGTTTGGGACATGTAAATTTCTGTGGACATAGATCTACGGGATAGCCAGCAGGCTCAGCGCGGGATAAGCAATGGCTAAAGAATCACAGTCGCTCTGTAACACCTAGGAAGCCATGTAGAGAACAAGGAAGACCTATGGAGCCCAAGACTCACCTTCGACTGAGTTAGATGTTCAAAGCTGCTACAGTCGGAAACGGTAACCAGGGGGGCTGGAGTGAGATCAGTGGGGATGCTACCCGGGGTAGGAATTTTTCTGCGTGAGGGAGCAATACATGCAGAAAGACGAGGAATTACCAAACAAGCATGGAAACCAGTAAGCTGAATCTTGGCAGTCAAGGAGAGTTATCCGGGGAGCGGACCACAAACTAAACGAGCACTAAATTTAACAGAATTAGCCTGACCGGCGAACATCAGGAATGTAGACAATTCATTCGAGACGATAGAACTGAGATTGCGATACAAGAAAGAAGAGGACTAAACTGGGATGATTGCAGGAGGAAAACGCAACGAGTAAGCGTAAATTAAGTCTAGGTCCGCAGCTTCAGCAGTGCATAAAATGAGAACTGAAATTCTAGGGCGCATTCTACGGGTTGGAGAGCCACGGACCCAAAAGGGTGCTTAGGCGGCAGATCATTTAGATTTGGTTGTGACGAATTCCTTGACCAGCCGAGAATGATGATTTGGATATGGTAAACAAGTGCGCTAGAAAGAGACACCTCAGTTAGTGGGCATACAGTTGAAACGGGTATCTGGAGGAGAAACAGAGGGCCGGTGTATGCGAGAATGAGCAGTGGGACCACAAGAACTGGGAGCTAATTAAAGTATACCTAAGAAAGAACACTACAGAACTGTTTCTGGGGTAAGGTAACAAGCCGAAAACGCGCAATATGATGAGCGGAACCCATGTGAAATTTAATGAGTACCTGGCGAGTTCACTGCAGTTACGGACTAGAGCGCAAGAGTAAAGTGTGCCTGTGAATGGAGGGGATTCGGGCAGCTAATAATTGTCACTGGTCACTACAGGGGTGACTTGGGGTCATTCATCTACTAGTGGTCAGGGGAAATTCGGGATGAATGCTAACAGTGATCCAGACTATCGGAAATAAAACAAGGGGTAACGGGGTGGAGAAGTTAGGAGTGACCTTGGGCCGCTTCTTGAGTGGATGAACAGTTTGGAGGCAGGGATAAATGGAAACAAGGAATGGCACAGTTTATTGGGAGGATGAATATGAATGGACAACAGAGAGTATCGTAGTGTGAGAGTAGAAATTCGTTTGATTCACTGATATTTATTGCCGAGGGCGCTGGTTTGCAGGGAACAAAATGCAGAAGAACATGTAAATAACCCTGTTCGGTAGAAAAGTTGATTTTGGAATGAAATACCTCCAGTCGAAAGGGAAGCGGTCCTTGTGGATCGAGGGATACCTACAGGGTTAAGATAACTGCATTTGAAGAAACCCAGGCCGTGGTATGCAATGAAAACAAAAGAATTGCTAATTGCACTTCGAGTTAACGTCTGAGAATGTTTGCAAAAACCAGAAAAAGCACCTGTAAGCGGCTTCATGTAGGTGGCGTCAATGGTTTCTCTGCATTGAAGGACTGCATCCATGGTAGAGGAGGAAGGGCGAGAATTGCAGATCCTGCCGCGGGTACGCTGCAGGGTGACCATTTTTGGGTGGGACCCAAAATGGATAGATAGACCTAAGGGCAGGACAAACCTGGATAGCAGGGGCTTTCCGTTGTGTTGAATGGGGCATTGCTGGGTAGAATGTGGGATTTTAGAAACTGAGCTGATGGGCTGCATCGGAATTTGCGCTGTCGCCTTTGGAAGTAGGTGGCTTGTGGTTGCCATACGGCGTGGTCCCTCGGTTGGTATCTGACTACGCGATTTCGCAAAAATGAATAAGATGGAGTTAGAGGCCTATGAGACTTGGAGGCGACTGGATTAAGGCGGCTAAGGTTGATGACATTAAAACGGATCTGGAGAGCGTGGACCTAGATGTCACCGTTTTAAACACGGGCGCTCCGGGGAAGACGGGACTCAGCTGTGTTACTATGAGGTTGTAAAGAGCCTGGATAATAACTTTCGTTAATGCGATTTAAATGTCGTACACCGGCAGTGAGCGGTGACGACCGGGTCATTCTAGGTATACCATGCAGCTTTAGTTGCCTTCCTTTGGTGAAGCATGATGCTAATGGCGAAGGAAAATGGGTTGTAGTTTGATTGGAATCATTTTGAACAAAACAGGAGCCCCGTGTACTGAGGTTTTTGGCCTGGTCTCCACATCATGGCCAGTAGACGCACCTTCTGGGGGAAAAGGAGTGACGTTGCCCCGTCCTCAGAATGAATTAAGAAGCACGTATCCGCATGCATCATCAAGCATAACTGGATGGGAGGAGATATCAGTGCTGTCAGAGAAGTTGAAGAAGTTAGCGTTCTTCTGCTGAACAGCTTCGAGGATCCAGGAATGAAGTCCAAAGCAGGGTTCCTCTTTGCAGTTATCGGTCTGGGTCTATGATGAATTTGGTACTACCGTAAGAGCTTTCCTTTTGATGAGTGTTTGGGTGAGGCTGGACCGAGGGAGGGGTTTACGGTGGAAGGTTGATGTGTAGGCGGATAGTGGACAGGTGGGCACATAGAATGATACACAATACAAGGATAGCCACAGGTCGGTGAGATAGGATGACTGGCTGAAGCAAATGCCACGGCACTTCGCGGAACCACACTGAGACGTCGTCACACAGTGTACTACTGGCTACGCACTTGCCGTGGCTCTGTGGAATACAATGGACAGGATCCATACACATGGCCTCAGGGTTCTCTCAGATATATCAAAGCAAGTGAGATAAAATAGGCCCTGTGTTAGTAAGCAAATGGGGTGGTGCGAAGCTTCGATGGGTCTAAGTGTTGGGCTTTTGTTGACCTGTGGTGTTTTGTACCTTTCTTTTGCTTTCATTATAACGTTACGTATTTCACCAATTTCATAAACGATTTTTGTTTGAATACGCAAAACCACAAAAACGCGCAGTTGTACAAAAGTTACATACAATACAGGCGTGGTCGCATTCTCCGATTTTCCCTTCTCATTTCACTCGCGCTTAGAGCGGTTATTCGCGAGCTTCATGTGCTAACTCTGGTATCAAAACATTTCAGACTGTCTTCGGAGTTTATTGTATATGAGAGCTTCCCGAAAAAGAAGACCCCTGGACACCCACGACCGGATTATTATTTATTCACTGGCCTGGGCCAACGACGAACTATTTTAAAAAGAACAATTCTTAGTGAGTCTGTTCCATTCGACCCTTTTTATTATTGTGTACTCAATTCAGAGTAATTATATTTATTTCTTTGCCACACGCTTCCTAAAGTAGCTTTCTTTTGGGTACTCAGACCACTACAGACCCGACAATGTTCTTCGTGGACCAGTAGAGTGTGTGGGACAAAGCTGAAGATGGGTTAGAATACAAATAAGGCTGCGAAAAAAACAGGGAAAACTGGCTAAAATTTTTGCAATAGGTCATCTTTAAAAGTATCTTGTCAGGTTGGCCCACACGTAGAAATCAATACTGAGGCCAGTCACGCAATTTTTGGCAAGGTACTTTACTCCTCGTTGCAGCACAAGGTCACTCAAACAATCAGATGCTTGGTAAACAAACTTGATGAACGAAGCCATGGGAAAATTTAACTTAGCCTCATGTATGTCATCGACTGCGTAGTTTTTTCTACATAAACTCATGACAATTTCTTGGTGTACGTGTAGAGCATCCCTCAATCTCAGATGACGAACTCAGCCAGGTCTTTTCTTTGATGCCAGACACAATAGCGCTTGTATCTGTATCCCCTTCAACGCATAACTGTGTGTCTTCATCTTAGCCAAGTAGGAACTTAGATGCTCCTTAGCTGTTAGTAGCCAGTGAAACACCTGAAGTTGTTTTACTGACTGTTCATTTTATTTGAACTAGAGCGAAAATTCAACGGAGTGCAACGGCGGTCTAATTCCACTGAACCTCCTTCAACTCGAGCTTTCTTTGCCCGGAGCTTTAAGCAGCTTTAGATAAGGCTGGTTCACCAAGGCTTACGTCACACATTTTTCTTAAACAACTCTCATGCCAAATATACTAGTCTGGGTTCTTCCTAGCCATGTCTTTTTTAGTTTTCCCGAGTAGACTACTACCACGTGGAACAGTCCACGTGGAACAGCTGTTTCGAGTGTATAGCTCTTGCATTGAGATGCTTACCATTTTATCAGGTACCCGCTCCATTTCTCATGTCCATTTTGATTTTTATGGTATTACTTTCATCAATTTGATAGCTTTTGCTGTCTTGTAAACACATCGATACAGTTCCATGGGTTTGGAGCGAGTTACATGGATTTCCGGTTGAGTATCCTCCAATATTTTGTTGACGGACGACTACTCAGTGTTCCGGTTACTGTGTTATAACTTCTAAGCATGTCTTTTGCACGTTATGCCTCACATTTCCCCTCTAAGAATTATTTACCGGATAAATAAACATAGAATGAAGAAAGAGAACTACTGAAGTGGGGTACTCATCAAGACATAAAACAATCAGAAAACGACACAACCGAACTCTCGATAGGACAAAACAATTTACGCACTAACCAATCTAAAACAATCACTCACGTTGCAGCTAATACTGACCTTTAGAAAGCAGAACTGGAGGAATTACGGACCCAACTGCGCACAATATCCTCTCACATTGGAACGGGACATTTGCAGGCCAGTTGCCAACCTCTGCAAACAGAACAACTATCGCCTGATCAACAGCCAATTTGCCGCTATCCCTGAGATTCCCATGCTTATTACCGCAGCGTTCACCTGGCCTCGTGGACCATAGATGTGAGTTTGTATCACACTGCAAGCGCTTCGTCTCCACTACCTAGCTTCTTTGGGAGATCCGTATGACATCTCGACTAGAGACTCCGGCCTGACTGCCTTCGATGCTGTTATAGAAGCAGTCGTTCGAAGCCTTCTAAGCCAACCCCCAAAATGAAAAACACTAGTTAACACCGCCGGTGATGCTCGTGATGCGGCCACTGGAGATTTTCGGCAACGATTTTATAGGGTTCTTTTCTTGACGTCGTTTGCGTGACAGTAGAATTTCGACCATGAACCTTGTGTGATTTTGTCCGCCTATTTCAACGCGCTGTTGAAAAAATTCTTTCAAAATCCTCGCCAAACATGAATCTTTCTCACCTAACGTCGCATAATCAACTGATGAGCACTTGCCGGGGGGAACACTAGACCGCGACTTCGTATCGCAGTTTGCACGTTAGTTTACTCAGCGGAACTTGATCTTGGCCTTCGTCTGCAAAGATGAGGACCACATCTTCTGCGTACTCCATATGGACAGTTTTCACCAGTAACGATTTGAACACTAGAGTTTTGAAGGCATTCCAGCATTTGCCCCATTAGTTCATCGGGAGAATTTGAAGAAGAATGGTAAGAGTGAACATCCTTGCGGAACACCACCACTTCCTGTGAAGGAGCTTGCAGAGAGCTGACCATACACTCTTACTCGCACAGACGTATATGAATATAACGACCGGATTACGTTGACAAGCTTCTTGGACATCCCCTGTTGAGTATAGTTAGGAGCACTGGCCGATCGACACAAATGAACCAAGAAACACCCGGATTTTAGGACGTCTGCACATGTGGTGTTGCTCGGATACCCATATATACATATATATTGGTCCCTCTTATTCGAATCCTCACTCAAATATATGGGCTGGTAACCGCATATCATACGATCTGTTCAACAAATACACCGGCCGAGGCAAATCACATGTAGCTGGAGTGTAATATTTTCTTACAGGTTCACCTTGATCGGATTGCGGACACAAAGTTGGAAACGATAGAGAAGCATAAAAGTTTCCAAACCCTGAAAAACCATAAAAATCTTCCGAAACCCACAAAGAATCTCAAAACACTCATGGCGTCTACCCGGCAAATGACACCAGGCTTTGTAACAGATGCGAAGTGTGGGTAGAAGGCGGGATCCTAATTCCAGAAGAATATGGGAGACGTTGGCAAAACGTCTTGTTCATGTGCGTTCGGTCGGAGCCCCAACTTCGTAGGAACTCAGTAAAGCCAATCTAACGACAGTGGTCTCTGATGGTGAGTGTTTGAAACTGGAAGTCGAGTCGAGGTCTTTCCGTGATCCTGTGATGGGCACAACGCGCTTTCAACCGATGACGTCAAGGCGTTTACAAGGGTCCTGTGCTGCGGTACTGCCGTTGAAACAAATGTTACTAACATTCAGTACTCACTAGAATCATCGCATACACTGAATTCACAACTGTTCTGTATTACCTAAGTAAGGCACTTCGGTTCGCAACCCTTGTAAAAAGCCGCACTCAAGGTATCCTTAAATGACAAGTGCCAAATGAGCTGAACTGAACTAGCATGGGCCCACGATGATCCTGACGTGCGTTTCACAGAATGAAGCCACATTTTAATCGATAGAGCTGGCTGTCGCACAAGAAAGGAAGGACCAGTGGATCATCCCTGTTCACTAAGCCCGAGGAATAAAATAAGGGTTTTGTCGTGATTTTTGGTCCTGTCAGGTATATCACTATAAAAGGCAGATGCTCTAGGTAGAGAAAAGTACTGTCGACTGTTAGATGATTGTCTTGCTGTAAAGGCTAGACAACGAGTGACAGTGAGTAATCCCTATGCAGAGTGAGAGGAGGATTACTGCGCCAAACAGAGCTCGGTGGGACAAAAGCTAGCCGGTGTTATAGCCGAAACGGCACAAACCAGTTGGTCTAGATAGTTGTATCCAAAAAAGAGTAAGATTTTCTCCGGGACAGATTGACATACAATGGCGTAATGGATGTTAGCAATCCGTGATTGAAAATGTCAATATCTTGTGTGGATTTCGAGGAACAGCCGGGCTGATTACGGTGCATATAGTGAGAATCATCAGTGTGGATGAGTACGAAATAATCCTCCAAACATTCATTTATCGATCGATGGCGGGTTATTGCTCGTACGGAATCTGGTTAGATGTAGAATGTCGTCATATTAAGGGATAGTTTCACACATGGGATTGAATGCTGCTATTTGTATGTAAATTATAAAAAACATAGCAGGCGGGTTAAAACCTCTCAGATGTGCATGACCATGGGATGGCTAGTGAAGACAAGCTCAAGGACAACCCAAAAACCCATTTAAGTCACAGTGTTCTAATTATTTCAACCTTCAGCTCTAATGCACAGTTGCAAGTTGCCTGTTGTTTCAAACATTCAGGCCAAAGCCCATCAAAGATTATGACCTATCCGCCGGAGATACGGTTTACAGGAGTTTCAAAACCGAGGCATGCCAAGATGCAGTATGGTGCGCCCAACTGTGTCAGCCGATGGGTGGATCGCACAGCGCGTCAAGCTTTTCAGGAATCGACCAACCTCTGGGGTTCCACCCATCGGAAGTTCAGGCTCCTTTGAGGAGCCCCACGGGGCGACTTCTAACGTGATAAAATGTCTCGACATCATTAACAAAACGTTCATATGCCAGCGACTGTAGGCTCACTGCAAACAGCAGGAAGAATCACGGACCAAACGGGAAATTCTATCGTGAAAAAAATAAATTCGGGATAGGTAGCTCGATTACCAACCAAGGAAGTTATAAGAAAACTACCTACCCATGCCCAGTGTGCACTGGATGCGGTCGACTCCACTTCACAAACTTCAAATTGAACAAAGGACTGTATGCAACAGTATTTCGAAAGCACGCACCAGCATGAAAAGCTCACTCTGCGAACGATTCACCTTAGAATACGAGAATGAAAGGATTCCAACCATAATAGGAAGCTAAATAAATGCTTGAAATATGATGCATTTTCACTAGATCGAGAGTACTGACACCTCAAAATGACTTAATCTACCAGGCTCCTACGCAAGGTATTTCACGAATATCCCACAACCACGAAGGAAGACTATGAAACTGCAGATACTTTGAGGCGTTTTAACACCTAAATGCCTTCTGCAGTCAGTCGGTGAGAAAATCGAGGGGATACATATTTCACTGTTCCACTGAGGTTTCCCCAGAACGAGTAAGACACTCGCTCACCCAAGACAATAATGCACACAAAACGGAGTAGGAGAGAAGGGGCATCTGTAATGAATCAGCAAATAACCAGCGCACACAAGGAAGTAAGGCGGAAATCTGTGCACATGCAATGAGGGCATGCTAGCTCACTGAATACGGGCGGGACACGCATGAAATAAAGCTTCTAGTAAGGGTATACAGATAAATTCGAAGTTGAAGGGTGGGGGGCATCAGAAAGATTGTAATAGTCCATTGGAGATAAAGCAAGGAAATGATGGACAATAGGAGATCTGGATAAACATGGATGGTGGATAAACGAGGGGATGCGTTCGAGTAAATCGGGAAAGGTATATATGCATTGATGGCGTAAATATACAACCCTTTCAAGAAAAAAAGATCAGAGGCGGCGTGAGTGAGTGAACGGGGTAGCACAAACAACCCCTCCGCTAATTTGGAAGTGTGTTACCACTCGGAAGAGAATCACAATAGCAAATTTGAGCATTTATTGTCACCTTCGATGACCCGAAGCTGACAAACATGCGCTGTGAGAACAGTATGTCAGGCTGGACGCAGCATGACGTTGAGAGAGGTTCGTCAATCTATCTGGATGGGCGATCAAAGAAATGGGTTTGTAGAATGAACGGTGGTGTTTGAAGAAACGGCTGAGAACGGATTGCTCTGAGCTGCATTTGGGTGTGGTTGGGGCCAATGTTGGTACATAGAAGCGTACGCCGTGGTTGGGACAGGTACCTTGGGGTAAACCTGGTTCATATTTGGTGCCGGAGAATACTGGAACAAAAATAAGTAATGTGTAGAAACGGAGTCAAAGATATTTCCGAAGGATTGAAGGGCAACAGCCGACAAAGGACACTCACCCAAGGATTAGTAGGTCCCGATGCGGGTGAAACAGCTGGCCCTGTGAGCTGATTCAACGAGGCGGAGTTGCGCATGGAGCTTGTCTGGACCAGGTTAGATGACGGCCGCAATATCTGGCTAGTACCTGTCCATTTCACAGCGGTTACCGAACCGTCTGGAGCACGATAAGAGGCTGCGGGTGAGTCTCCTGTGACCGTCAAATTACCAGCCAGTTGTGCTAGTCTAGCATCGAGAGCGGAGGATGTAGGCCCATTACTAGATGGCACTGATGGTGCGTCGTTTTGAGTAGTGCCTGTTGTCTCACCTACAGATAAACATCAAAATGGGAAGGAGGGGGGATGAGGCGTGATTAGCTGATGCTCGGTACAGCTGTTTTGCAGACCATTTTTTGTCAAGCTAGTGAAAATGAGGTATCACAAGACAGACAGTCGAACGTAAATACCAGATAACAGAGATTTTTTCGTTACTAGTGAGGGGTGTTCTCGTAACGAAACACATAGATTCCAGCGATTCTCATACAAAATTCAACAAGGCACCCTGTGTGTTCGACCATGTAGGGTTGAAGGAGATGACGACGAGAGGCAATGGGACAATTCGCATATTGCAATTCACGAACTAGCTATCTGGTGATAATACATGACAACCAAACCTAGCTAGGAGAGAAAAGGAGAAACATTCAGACGTTGCAAACAAGACGCAGACGGAAGGCAGTCGTTGTCTGCTGCCCGCATACTAGTCGCCCAACCATAACCGTTCAAATCCAAAATTAGATCGCCGTAAAACTTCAGATGCGTGATTGAACTCTGGTAACTAATACACAGGTGATGAGCTATGACAACGTTAACGATCGAGATATGAAACACACCACCCACGAATCAGACGCTAGCGGTTACAAGTTCAACCACAATAGGACCGAAGCGAACTGGACAAGTTTTAGGACTGCTGCCTTTAAGCCTGTCTGTTCACTGATTCTCGTCAGGCCAAAGACTGACAGCTTTTTAAGATCGACCGATTGCTTCATGGCCTAGTCAGGTGTGTTGTACCGAAGGCACTGAATGGAACATGCTATATTTGGATGCGACATGACCAGTTCTTGGCCGTCGACTGGCCATATTTGGTCAGCCAACAGTTACACCCGATTTGGAGCTGTCACCTTGTCATGGTGGTCTTGCTACCGTGCTGCGATGATCCTGCGGGCTGTACTGGCTGGAACTCAGTTCCTGAAAGTTCAACCATGCCAGGAAGGCCAATGGGAAGCAGCCCGATGAAGAACAGCGAGTAATCGTATTGCGAGGCGGTCTGGAGGTAAAGTCGAATTGTTCTCTGCGATAGAAGTGTAAAGGCAGTAAGGCGTTTCCCCCAAACGACCAGCATGTCCATATTTATGGAAGCAGCGATGCTGTCTTCCCCCGAGGAAGGACGGGTTAGAAAAGGTCAGCCCTAAAAACCGCACACTCCGATCGCCCAACGGTTGATCGTGACCGCCGGCGCATTATTAAATACGGTCTAAACACTTTTAAAAGCAAAGAGTCCGGTGCTGCTCAAAAGGCAACTGTTGTGCGCAGCTGCACTAGGAGTGAAAGAGTAATGCCTTACTCTCTGCGCCCTCGGGCCAGGCCGGCTCCCTACAGCCAAGTGGATCAGGCTATTGGGTCATTGGCTCCGGGAAGGGTCTCCCAAGAAAACCCTAACAGCCGCTGTCTCGCGGTTCAGACTCTTGAGTCAGAGACTAGGGGCAGGGTCCCCGAACAAAACCCTACATCCTCCCACTGCTTTGCCGGTCAGACTTTTTGGTCAAAGGCTCAAGGTGGGGTACCTCAACCAAACCCCCTTCTTCGGCCTGGGCAACCGGGAAGTATCATTTGCCCTTGCAGCTTTTCGCTCAGCGGCCTTCAACCACATTCCCTCCCCACACATCGTACAATGCAGTGCAATCAACCCATCTACCACTCCCCTAGCCACCATTCCATGTCTAAACCTTTGCCAAGGAAAACGAACCAAAATAATCACTTACTAACTGCAAAAAATCTTGTCCACGTTGCAGCTATCAACGTCCGTACTCTATGTCAAAATTGGACAGCAGGAATCCCTTGCTAAAACCTTGCTTTCCCTCTCTGTCGATGTATGTCGTCTCCGAAACACGCATACAAGACCCCACTTCGGTTGTGTTCCTCAAGCCGCTGAGGACGAGCTCAGATGTTCCACATTTCATTCTTCGGGGACCTGGTGATCCTGATGCAATAGCTCGTAGTATCTACGGTTGGGTATCTATCTTTCAGCCCCAGGGCTGAAAGAGCCTTACTGGACTGGATCCCAGTAGACAGTCGCCTTTGCGTGCACAAATGAAATGAGGTCTGTAGTTTACAGGAGTCTAAAGTTTTGGTTACTCTAGGTGAAATAGTTTCCATGTGACCATCTATTCTGACGAAAAAATCGAAATAACTCAAGGATATTGACAAATACACTCATTTGCATATCAATTTGGTTTTCACGGGAGACCCAACTGAATCGCTCGTTTATGATATGCCTCAAATGAATGTGCTGCGCAAAGGCCGACTCAAGTTTCAGTTGGTACGATATTCGAGATACCGAAGTACATTTTCATGAAGGAAACTACTCACGAGGTCAAATTCTTGAACAAACAGGAAGAAAGACGAAGGTACTCAATCCCGAGGTTGATAAAAAAAAGTCAAAAATGAAAGGTGACAAACAGGGGTATCGCACATGAGGAATGATATCTGTGAATAAACTCCGCCTAATACAAAAACGGGAAGATTGGTAACGATAGTGTGATAGCACCATCGCAAACAGTATGATTGACCAATGGTCCGCAGAATGGGAAACTCAAAGCGATTATGTTACTTGATATATGGGTATACCTTCTGTTTGTGTTTACAATGAAAGTGGTATAGGTTGTCATCGAGAATGTAACCCCAAAAAAACGACAGTCCGACAGCGCTGACACATGTAGGACCAACTAGGGTGAGCAGATACTCGGCAGCACGCAAGAGCTAATGTGTTATCAGAAAAAAATAAACGCGGTGCATGAGAGCTACAAATGTGAGCAAGAAAATACACAGTTTGGACGATTACCTGGTACGCAAGTAGGTGTTCGGGAGCGGAAAGCTGCCTCAAAATCGATTGGCGGTCTAGCTGGATAAAGTGGACGCATAGAAACAATTGCGTGTGACCGCAAGTGGGAAAAAACTGACAAGGTTGTTAGAATCTTTTGCGTTTAGAACCAAGATCTAAACGATGCCAACAGAATATAAGCTAATTGGAGTAGAACTGAGCTTTCTGAATTAGATGCGAACTACTGTGAGTCACTTGATCCGGTGACGTGATCAAGAGAAAATGGATCCTAAATCAGTGTTGTCGGGTCGGACATGTTTCCGGGAATAACGAAACCGTGGAAAGTTTTCCGTAGGGACAAGGAACCGTACTGTATCTGTCAGTAAAGATTTCATCTGGCTTTTAGGTGCACGGTACACTCCATAAGAGTAAGCACCTAATGACTAACTGGCGAGTCATTCCCATCGGAACACACTGAACAGATCGGACAGGACGGTTCAACTCCAGATTATGGCGATGAACACCGCAAAACTGGTCGGACATACGTGAGTAGTACTTATCACACTGACCCTTTGACTCTGTGGACCGTCAGGCACTATGTCAGTGTCTATGGAGCAAAGGTGTCCCCCATAAATTCTTGAGCCCCCTCAAGGCGCTGTACGCCAACTCCCGCGGACGTCTGAAGGTCTACGGGAAGCTCTCGCCTGAGTTCACCACATCAAGTGGTATCAGACAGGGCTGTCCTATTTCACCCTTCCTCTTCAACTTCGTGATTGATACGATTATGGAAGGCTCACTGTCAGCCTCTAATGCCCGTGGGGTCGAAGTGCTCCCAGGGCGTCCGCTCACAGATATCGAGTACGCAGACGACATAGCTCTTCTTGGATCTGACGCCGTGGTAATGCAAACAATATCAAATAATCTAAATAATTCTGCCCCACGGTTTGGCATGCGCTTCAAACTTGCAAAGTGTAAAGTGCTACTGTAAGACTGGGTAAGCTCGAACCCTAGCCCCATGCTTGCGGATGAGCCGATCGATGTACTAGACAAGTATGTCTACCTGGGCAGCTGTATCAGTCCCGGTGATCTCGCGAAAGATATTTCAATCCAGATTGGGAAGGCCAGAGCAGCTTTTGTGGACCTGCATCACCTGTGGCGTAGGCGTGACATCAGCTTATCCGTCAAGGGTCGAGTTTACAATGCTGCGGTGCGCTTCATATTACTATACGGGTCGGAAACCTGGCCACTGCGCGCCGAGGACGTTAAAAGACTTTCAGTGTTTATTGGTTGTTGATCAGCTGGCTGTTGATCTGTTCGCCGAGCTTGGCAATTAGCTTGCAAACGTTTCGTTACCATACGAGGAGACATCAGTGCGCAGTTGGGTGGGCACTGATGTCTCCTCGTATGGTAACGAAACGCTTGCAAGCTAATTGCCAAGCTCGGCGAACAGATCAACAGCCAGCTGATCAGCAACCAATAAATCCACCGGAGCTACCGATAGTTTAACACATTACCAACTTTCAATGTTGGACCATCGACGTCCTCGGAGCATCGCCCGAGTCTAGTGGGGAAACGGGATCAGCAATGCTGAAGTACGTCGAATGGTTTCCGGAAGAAATAACCCACCCACGATAGATGAACTGATCACACTGCATAGGTTGCGTTGGCTTGGCCACGTGCGCCATATGCCAGTCGACCGACTTCCTCGAGGGGTTCTTTTCGTACAACTATGCGAGGGATGGAAACCAGCCAGAGGAGGTCAATCAGTGACTTGGCAGCGAAGTGTGAAAGCCATTACCAGCAAACTCAGCCGCGCTGGACATTGCTGTCTTTCTGGATGGGGACCCCAAGACAGGACACATCAATGGTTAGAGACATTGTCAGACATGGAGCCCAATGGCACTCATGCATCCAAGATATCGCCGTCAATGCATAGTTCCCTTCCCAATCTCCCCAATTAGAAGTTCACTGACAACCCTGTATTTACTCATCAAAACTATTAGCCCCCGCCTCCAATGCGCAGCTACCAACCCAGCCTCCCCAAATCCTCAGTGACCGAAACTGTGTCAGCCATAATCACTGTACGACAAGTACGCAGTTCTCACAGCTGATGATGATGATGAGCATCAAGATTGCTTCCTGTTTACAGTTTCCTTAAAATTCTATTCTCCTTTCTAAATGGCCCAAAGACTGCAGTGAAAATTATTCCGTTATGTCGAATAACAGAGACTGTTATGCGCTGATACGGGAAGGCAATAAACCGAAGATTAGGCATTCACCGTTTCTCAGTCAACAGCTGGCCACTCATGATAAATGAAATGAAACGAAACTTATGGTACCTCAAGCAACAAAGCAAGCGAGATACTCGCGTAATTAAGAAAACTTACTGCTGTTGGTTGGAAGGCCGAAAGGCGTGTATTGCGATTGGATAGTAGACCATGCGTTAACTGCTGGATGCAAGCTGCTAGGGACGGTTGATGTGAAGGGGCCTGATGCAGGACTGAGTAAAAATGGGTTTGAAGATACCATGGAGGCCGGTGGGGGAGCTGAAAAGGGTGTGATGACCGTCGCAGGAGGTATGAATACATTAGGTTTCGAAACAGATCCGAACGGATCTGAAATGTCTGGGCCAGTGAGATCTGCAAATAGACACCCGAAGACGTTTTTAGTGTGAATTCACTGAATGCGGAAAAAAGCAATGGCGCAGTCAAACGAGTTTCAAAAGATTGGCTAGTAAACATTGTTGTAAGATCCCGCCAAAGATGGAAATTGAAGTCACATAGCTCTTATGAGGGCCAAACTTTGGAGGAAGATAGGCTACAATAAACCGGTATTCGGTACACTCACAATACTGGTGAACGATACGTATTAACTGGGGCCAACAAAAGCAAAACAAATGTGTCGAGGAACTCCCTTCTACGTGGTCGAATGGCGTCAAGGTGGCATTTAAACTGGCTAATTGAAGACCAGTTACCAGTTCCACACAACAATGCGGTTTAGAGCTCACAAGGAACCAAAGGACAAATAATTTGACGTAATGGAAACGGATGATGTAGAATTCCAGATTAATTGAGGGCTGAGAGTGAGATTTCGAGTGTGGGTTTTATTTTGAAAATGAAGTTGGTGTATGTGTAAAAGCTAAGAAGCACCGTACAACTTTGTGACTTGCGCTGCAAATCCTTGTTACGAATCAGCTGATGAAACTCTTGGTTGATCCGAAACCGTGACACATTCTGGTCGGTGTTGAATACTATACTAATAGGTTGCGTATAGTCGGTTTGCAAGGTGATGAACCTAGTCCTATGCAGTGCCATTCAACCTGACAGTTCGTACCACGTTAGCTGGCTCCCCCAAGGATGACTTTCCAGATTGTCAGTTTGATTTGTAACCTGTTAGTCTTTCTGAATAGGCTAGGTGGTATAATCTCTAACGAATTGGAAACAGTGCGAATGGGTGTTCGACCAAGCGAATTGGTGCAACGTAACAAGAAAAATGAGAACCAAACGCGGCAAGCTAATAATGAGCCCCATGTAAAGTCACTCACTGAGACAATTCGTGCAGGTACTAGGCAAACACACAAGTAAACCGGGAGGGACAGAGTGTAACCTATCGCTCAAGTCATCCGCGTACCTTCGGACTGCATTGCGCTTCAAGTATCGGTCGGGTTGTTTGGAGCGACAGCTTCATTGTTTTCACTCTGAACAATCAAGCAGTATTTTGTGAATCAGTCAACCATTGGTGTGCCCCACTTCATTCGAGTACATGGTTATCCAAGGCAGCGACGAGGCATTCAGCCAGACTCATAAAAACAAACATACGCTTGACAATTACCCAGGTTTTCTTCTCAGACGGACCACTCCTTTAGCGCTCGCATATTTTGTAACTCTGCAGAGTCACCGGAAGAGAACATCACTCACAAACCAAGAGCAGGGCTTAAACCACCCAAGCCTTAACTCGCTAAAGCAGTCGTCTTACTAAACGCCGATTCCGTGGATAGAGCTAGTGACAGGCTGACCCAAATCACAATGTCAATGGCGTTTTTGCAACTAGGTTGACGACTCCAACGCATAAGTGTTTCGGTCCCCGATTCGATATAGCAATTAAATGGTGACTCAGCACAAATGTCAACAAGGAACTGGTCAAGTCATCGTCTTGAGGTGGTTACTTGAGGTGAGGCTACTTGACTGGGAAGTCCAAACTAACAACCGGGACGTGTACAGAGTTGGACTTCGAGATGTTGGGACTCAAGCACGAACATGTTTGATTACAGTGTGAGGAGATTTAGAAACTTTCAATGGAGATTTCGTCCTGTCAGCTGTTTCGTCCTTATTGGAAATCGTCAACGCTGCGCATCTCACGAAACCCAGATTCAAACCCGCGGCATTCCGGTCATTTAGACAGGATATAGCGCCGTTAATCCTTCAATCATAGAAACATCACGCGGTCACGTATTGACTGACTTCTCGAGCGACGACTTCTCATATGGAAGTTTCACTTAATTCCTCACATAACACCAATGTACAAGTAACTCCGAGTAAGAAGAATTTCACGAGTGAAACTTCTTACTGAGAATGTCACTCGAGGAGCCAGTCAATGCCTGACCACGTGATGTAGTTCCTGTGATTGAAGGATTAGCAGCGCTATATCCTGTCTGAATGTTCAACCACTAACCGGAATGTCGAGGGCTCAAAAAAATCTCGGTTTCGTGAGATGCTTATCGCTGATGATTATAAATAAGGATGAAACAGCTGTACGGTGCTTCTTGCCTTTCAGCATACGTTTGCTTCACTGACTGACCTGTTTAGATGAGATGCTCCAGGTGCGTACACCGGACGCTGGTGAGGTAGCGGCGGAATATGTACAGAGTTCAATTCCGAGCACAGCTAAGGTGTACACTAACCGGAATGATCGCATCAGGAAAGGAATAAGACGAGTGTAATTTATACACGGACCGAGGATGTCTATAATCACCTGTAAACGAGTTGAGACAACCAATCTTAACAGGTGCGGTTTGAGACAAAACGTATTTGTGTCTCCCTTGCAAGGAGTTATGAGGCTGTCTGCGTTGATAGAAAACAGCGATTAAACGGACAGGAGTGAAACTAGCTGAACACATACCAAGCAATGCAAGTTCACCGCTAGTCGTTTGCTTTTGTTGGGTAGCTGCAGATTCCGCAGGAAGGGACCATGCATCGTGGCCGGATTGTGTTGGCGCTATGGGCCACGAAGCATTCGCAGTGTCCGGAAAAGCTAGATCCGAATCGCTGTCATGTGATGTCAACAAGTCGACGAATTCCGCGTCCGTGGACAATTTTGTCAGAAGGTCGACAGACGTTCGCATTTCGGTCTCCGCGTTGGACTGGGCTTGCTTGCGCGCATTGGAAACGAATGACTCGAGACGAGCTCGTTCCTCCTCAATGATGTGCATTCTTTCCTTTTCAGTAAGAACAAAATCTGAAGAACCAGCGTGCCCGGGGGACCAGGTGGAACCGGTCCCGTCATTATCCTGACTACCGCCAAAATCCCCAGCAGTTGCTCCAAGTTTGCTGTTAGTAAAAGTACCATCACTGGTACCAGTAGTCCGAGTGGAAGAACTGTGAAAGGGAAGATATTAGCGATTTTGGCTTCGGCAAAAAATGCGTGGAACTCAACGTGCCCACACGGAGTGTTGATTTCAAGGTCAAATTAAAACTCGGATGATCACAAGTTTAGCTGTAGAGGAATCAACTCCAAAGCAGTTATCAACGTGTACGCGACGTCCAGATCAGGAAACCAGAGGATGCAATCAGGAAGCAGCGGAGCTGGACACAACAACTTAATGACTGAACTGTTCAAGTTTGACTGGCAACTAACTGCAGCCATTCAGTGATATACGAATGCGTAACTGTTATCGAAATTCAGCAGTTCATTTCAGGCTGTCGCTTTCGCCGCAAGTCAATCCAGATAAATGTATACTCGAGCTGCTGTAGATGTATTCGCTGAAGGGAATGAGGTGAAACTGGCAGTCTGTGGCGAAGCCTTCGCATTCTACGGGACATTACATTTTCAAGTCTTAATTCACGACTAAACGTTCCCTAAAACTTTCGTCGCCATCAACAGATACATGGAAATCCATACATCAGTTCTGTTGTTTAGCATACACCGAAAACCTGCGATACCATGCTTCTCTTATCACTCACAAACTAGTGACCAGCAACTTGACACAGTCACTATGTGAGTACAGTGGATTATGTTGTGCTGTAGAGCAATCCGATCAGATTCGAAAAGTCTGACACAATCAATTGACGAGTGCCTAACCTAATCAGCTAAGGTCATCTGATGTGCACAAACGACCGCGGAAAAATACAGAATTGTACAGCCTAAATCGATGATGGGCGTATTCGTCACAAGCAATGAATAGAGGATACACAGTTCTTTTGGCTTCCCGGTCCACAACAGCACAAACCAAATTACACAAAATAAAGGCTTTCGGGAAAGCAATGAACTTACCTCTCAGGTGGTTTATGGTTTTCCAAGTAGGATAAATGCTGTTCAAGTGCTTCTAGTACAGACGGTGGAACCTGTTGGGGGAGAGAGAAATGAATCGAACCGAATTTCGCCTGTACTGCGAATACACATATAAAGTTACACAAGCCAACTGATGTAGAGGCGGTACGGCGTTGAACATTGTGCTCACGACAGCCAATCGATATTGAGCATTGATTTAGGGCGGATAGTTGCCAATCGATTAAATGAGACCTCCCTATTTTTCTCTAGTCACATTAGGATCGTTCATCAGTATGACAGCCACAGTTAATTTCGAATACCACATACAGCGGGAGGCAGTGCGGCGTGCAAGGAAAGGCGCAATATGCCTTCCAAAGAGTCCCCCCCCCCACAACTGGCGGCCTATTTCGGTTCTCAATTGTGAATTTCCAAAAGAAAAGTCAACACTAGTGCACCTGAATGGAACATTTGTCGAGTTGTATAGAGCATCCAGTTAATCAGTTGCTCAAATGGGAACACCAGAAGTAGGGTTAACCGACTACTCACCAACTATATCCGATTCAAATAAAAGTGGGAATCATGAATATGCGCCCGCTGCCCAGGCTCTATTTTGGCGAATTCCACGAAGAGCCGATATTGTGACAAGAGAATCGCAACCGATCTGGTAGGTTACAAACGGGCGGTTTTCTGCCCGATGATCGACAGACGTTAGTAAACGTCACCTGAACACTATGCAGTCAGAGTACCAGTTGGACTCAGAGACTGTAAGATTTAACATTCTTCCGATGTTGATATTTGTTATTTACGTTCCGTGTGTCCAATCTGTCTAAGACGTGTTCTTAAGAGCAACAACAGGACACGACTTAGACCGAATTTCATTACTGGTCTCAGTACTGTTGAGGCTACCCCTTTTTATAGATTTTCTCCGCTCTCGATAAAATTTGGACACACAAACCTTCGCCAGATATCATTCACTCGGTTTATGGTCAACTTCAATCTAGCGTGCATACATCTCTTAAGACATAGGCTCGCGTGCTGGAGGGGAGCGAAATAACATTAAGGTCAAACCAGCGCATTTCACGCTGTGTAGTTGTTTGTTGTTCAACACTGAAAATAGCACTTCTGAGCACTTTTCCGGTATGTTTTCCGCCCAAGGGCAGAAGGAGATCGGATGAAGAAATTGGCTTTATTCGAGTTTCGCACTATGCCAGCACGCAACAAAAGAATAACTAATATATGTTCGTAGCTGATGAGGATGGTACAGCCGTCCCCCCTCTGGGAAGGTTTCAGTTGGTCCGTGGAAGCATATTTTAATAGAAAAGCCACCCACCTAGAAAATAACACTTCTGAGCGGTTCTTACACACGACCTGCCCAAAGGTGGATGGCAATGATAAAGAGTAGAAACGTACCGGCTGGAAGGTAATACTGTCATTTTCATGAGGTGGAGCAAACGACGACGAATCGGTGGCCTGAGATTAGAGAAAAACAGATACATTGTTCAGGAATAGGACAGTCAAGGGCAGATTGTAGTGATCATGGCACGCACACTGAACACTTCAGTAATAGGACTATCTAAAGGTTGAGACTCTAGGTGAGCGACAGAAGGGAGCAAGCATTCAACCATAAGGTTGGAGCAGAAACACAGGATATACGTACACAGTGGTTGGTGCACGGCCTAGTACTGGTAAGTGGCATGAGTAGTGGTAACCGTACGATGTTGCCGTGTAGGTGTTGAACAAATTAACAATGTTTAGTCGCTTGTTTCTGCTAGTCAGTACACAAGTGCCGGTACTTTACCAAGAGTGGCAAACGAATCAAGCAGCGCGCCGCAGCAATTAACCGAAATTCACATAACATGGGAAGGAGATTCGCAGAGACGGAGATAGGCTGCATCGATATAGAATTGGTGTAGAAGTTACGGTATGGAATGTGTGCGGTTTCAGAGCACATTGTATACCTGATCGGAGAACCGAATCATGGTGTTCTGAAACAAAAACAAATAAGACAGGGAGAAAGAGTAATATCACATTCCTAAACTGATTTCTTTTTCGGCCTGTTCTACAAGGACACCCCACCACGGCGACCAATGACTGGGTCTATGAAGAACGGTGTAAATGGTGCTGAAACACTTCACCGGCACATAGATTAAACTTTATGTATATAAATCTAACTGCAACAGAGAGAAACTCTGACAGACTCGGTTTCATGTCATGAAAACCTCAAGCTTCAAATAATACGCGGAATACAGTGCAACGCATATTACACCTACAAATCAGACCAAGGATATGTCGAAGAAATGGTCCAAGCACGGGTTTCCCTATATGGTCCGGGTGATGAAGTTCCAGAGCGCAATGTGATGACATAAAGCCCCCCTCCCAACTCCTGGAAAACAATGTCGGCAATTTTAATCACCTACACAGAACACTTCAAACGCACATCCACCAGAGGATACGCAACTCCACCAACCGCTAAATAAAGCGGCTGTTATGCACTACCAATCAGCGTAACAATTTGTATCATTGTTCATTGGGTTCACTATCGTCTTCACTCAAAACGCGTGTTGTGTCCTGATAAGTATCGATTTTAGTGTGTCACGTTACGCGTAAATATGAGTATGATATCTGGACGAATTCTGAACAGAATGCAACTCGCTGTTAGTTGCACTTAGTTGAGGAATGTAGAACTGCTGAAGGCATAAACATTTAGGATGTTGGCACCCGTACATCAACAATTCCCTTGATTCACTGGGGAAACTACTGAAAAACCTCCTAAGGAAACTAAGGAACTGCTGTTTTGCATAGTGGCATGAGCCGGATTCGTCGAAGTGGATGGTGTCAAATCCGCACTACTAGCCAAATATCAGCAGCCAAACAAAACGATCGGCATTTAGCAAGCGCATTGCAGTTATTTTCAAAGCAGGAGGGACCCAAATGTTTGCCTTCTGTTTGGAAAAGCATACATGTAGGAGCTTCCGAAACAGATTCTGGGGAAGCGGAGCAAAGATGCCAAGCATCGTGACTGGCATCGACGTCTGAAGTTTCTGTTGTCAACTTCACGGATGCGTAGCCTTTTGCAAGTACTACCAGCGATCCACCATTTTCAAGCACATGCATGTTTGAGTGTTACTTTTTTCGACTAATGTACCCGACTCATCAGAATGATAGGCAAATGGTGGTGCATGCTGGTATGCGGCGACTGACCGTCTTAAGCATCCTACGCATACGACGGCTTACTGTGTCCGATAGTGCAATTGTCCAGTGTTCCACCATCAGTTTTGGGACGGACAAAACGTGACCAGAGTTAATGACAACTGGCTATCATCGGCTGACTGGGCACGACCATTACCGCAACTTTTTTACAGCCTTTCGCAAGGGAATCAACAAACGCTTAGCGAATAAAGTGGAGACGAAGGAGTTGAAGTTTCATTCACGTAAGTAGCGCATCCGAAACACCCACGAAACAATGAGCTTTTTCAGCCAGAAGCTCCGCTCAACAGCTATCAGAATATTTCACACGGGATGTGAAATCGCCGAGAACACTATGAGATCGGGTGGGACCATATGATATCTTGCATTGCATCCGAAGGAAAGTGTAGGAAGGCTGCCACAGTACTGTGCTATTGTTTACTCAACACATCGAATCCTAAAGAAGCAAAAGCCATGTAATCATACAACTACCCCTCTTTGGGCCGAACACTCACAATCGCTATCTCGTTGTGGATGGTTGGTTGTAACCAGCTGTTACTAGTAAATGATCTGGTGGCTGTCGATTTGTTTACTGAGCTTGGCAATTAGTTTGCAAACATTTCATCACTAATCGAAGGGACATCATCAACTGCGCACTGATGACGCCAAGCTCGGCGAATAGATCAACAGCTTGAAAGATCGTCAGTTATGATCATCTTGATTATGATTGTGATTATAGCATGACTCCAAAGCAGTACCGCAGTGTTGGGGCACAAGAATGCAGTCACAGAGTGCCCCCTGGTGAGTTCGTGGCCGAAGAGCTGTAGAAAGTGCCGTTTGTTGGCCGTGCCAAGTCAGCCGACGATAGTAAGTCACTGAAGATTCGATCAAGTTATGCTCATTTGCAACCAGTGGACCAAAACCATATGCAAATCGTGAACTGCATTATGGTGCGTAGTGTCTACATGTATGAAACAATTAGGACCTGGTAAGTGTTGACAGATTCTTCGCACGCTAACATGACCACATGCGTGTGCGTACACCAAATCTGTTATTTCGCTCACGGACAACCAACCTTTCGGCGGCTGAAGACGTAAAGGTATATGGAAGCAGTAGAGTTTAAAAAAAGCGACAGAGCGGAGTTGGAAATTTGATTAACGTCATTCACCCGTCGCAGTCACGAGGAGTATGCTTCGAGATCTCACATAAATTGAGAAATCCAGCGGACAGAGAGCAGAAAAGGTAGAAAGTGCATTCCTCAGACGTCGACTTACAATTTAAAGTGTGTCGTGAAGGCAAGCCACCATGATAAGGTAACAGAGTAAGCCGGGCTGAATCACAACTTACCTCAGCTATTTTTACAAAAGCATTCATGGCCTCCATTCGTTTTAGGAAAGCTTTGTAAATGACTAAGGCAGTCCTGCAATCACGTTTCGTCATTGTAAAATAGCGACCTGTGGATTGGATGGACAACAGAGATGTGGTCAATATAAAAAACGTTGACCGACGAGAGTGGTCAGATCTCCGAGATGATGACCGGTTAGTTTCAAAGTAATAACCAACCGCCCACTTTCGCACGACAGTAACGTTTTACGGTTATTACCCGCGTACCTAGTTAAAATGGCCGCAGTTGCCTGCTGTTCACTCAAGTGAGTCAGCATAGAGATGAAGAAAACAAGGAATAGAAAACAAAACGTGGCACCGGAAAACGATCACCTCAGGATTTCATCGAAAAGCTGAGTGACAGCAAACAGCCCGGACAAGACAATCGTCCACCTATATTTTGCAATAAAACCTCACTGAGCATAAGGTTAACGCACTACTCATAGGGCTACTCAAAACTTCCCACAACCCACGAACTGTTTCGCCCTTCATGAAGGTCATCAAGCAGGCGCAGTCCCAGAGTTTCCCTCAGCCTTATGATCTACTTGGACCCAAATTGGAGCAACTTCGACAAATACATTGATTTGCATATCAATTTAGCTTTCACGGGAGACTCAACTGAATCTCAGGTCTATGATATTCTTCATCTGGTACACCGGTCTCGCAATACATTGCATAAACGTAAGGCGCGACTCATAAGTTTGGTCTATTGTACCAACTGAAACATGCGGGGGCCCGGTGCAGAACATTCAATTGAAGAACAGCATAAACGAGAGGTCCAGCTGGGCCTCCTGTAAAAACCGAATTGGTAAGCAAATGAGTGTATTTCGCTGTAACAACTATGCTTGGAATGGTCAGTGCATGAAGGGTACTATTGGAAATGACAAAATTTCGATGGACACTTCAGAGTGAAAGGGAGGTAAACTAATAAACTGAATCTAGTGTACACCTAGTCACCCGGCAGCGAGCACCTCGCGAAGCTCTCAGGAAATGCGGATCCTTAAACTCCTCATCAGCAACAGTAACAGCAGCAAAGCCACTGACGTACAACCACTTCAATTTATTTCAATAAAATCATAATTAAAAAAGGGAGATGGACGGACCCCAGGGCTAGTCTACGAAAAACATCAACGAGGCCTACACCTCCAACATTCAGTCAGACAATCCGGATAGAAAATTTCAGCATAGAGGTCACTGACATTAGTGTCCCTAGCCAAGCACTGGAGTGTTAACTTGGGCCTCATTCCGCAAGGCAAACGGCACCAACAGCACCCAGACTTTCCCCCGCTTCGAATTATGCACGAAAAAAAACTATCCCGGCAGACGGTAACTCGATATGCACAACACATGACCAGACCACCTGAGCGCGCAGTTTCAAAGTTTGAAAGGTACCTTGTCTAACCGAAGACCGTTTCCACAACACCTTACTGCGAATTCACGGGTTATAACGTTCCCTTCTATACCAGCCTACCCAAGGCACCAAAAAGCGTCCTACGCAGATTTAGACGTGAAAAGATCGGAACCCATCACCGAAAACTCTTCCAGTGGTTTGGAATCCTGAATGGTCCTACGATTTCCCTAGATCCTTTGCACATTTTTCACAGAGTTTACGTACTTGAATATTGTTGCGGAGCTATTTTCTATCTATGCGCCCTAATGTTAGTTTTACACAATGGTTTTCAGCAAGTCGGTCGTCAGAAAACATGAATTTATCGAGAACAGCAGTGCTTGAATATGTCAACTAAATCACACAAGCCTCACATCACCATGTACGTTCGGAAATGAAAATAATATGGAATTTATTGGTTAGCCTGGTCACGTGGTATTCCAGTCGATGTAGCTAGGTCACATACTAGTCGGATCGATCAGATAGGACAGAAAAAGCGACGACAGACAGGTTCAGTGAGCAAACATGGAACAGATGGGAGTGAGACAGCTACGCTCAATCAGTACACTGTAACGGATCGCACAAGCTTCATTCGCTTTGGAACGAAATGACAGCTGGATGTGGAATGTTGTACACCCGGAAACGTGGAGTGTGACAAGCGCACTCATCGCGCATCTGAACCCTCTTAAGGTGAATCTAAACATCAGCACACACATAGGACGCCAAACAGTTTTGAAGAGCACAGTCCTTTTCGACCAGCAACAGGTAGTTTAGTCAGGCACTAGTTTTCTCATGTCCTTTCGTTTGGTCCAAGCCGTCTACATCCCGAGGCCGGGTCCAGTTAGCTAAGTTTGTTTTCTGCAAGCTGGACTGATTACAACGACAAGTCACTCTGGCTCGTACGCTGGATTAACATATGCTGTCTCCCAGAAACAGGAATATAGGACGTAAGTAATGTAAGTGTGCTGACCCCTCTGCCATCCATTTCTGGTTGCGCATCTCTGGCAACAAAAGACGTCACGGCTGGGCTGATACCATCTCTGCATAACTGGTTGATCGTTGACAGTTGCCGCAGCGCGGTTCGTTTAGTGATGTCTGTGAAAAACCTCAAAAGAGAGGTACATTACCTCCCTGTTCATTACATCCGAAGATACCCCAACAAACCGTAATTGTGACTTTCCTTACAAAGTCGTTGTAATGCTCTTGAGGCACTTTAGCGACATGATTGCACTCCTGAGGTACAAACGAAGACTGTCTTGAATCAAACAAGAGACGCAAGGTCAATGAGGAAATTCTACTGCAGTTGTGTCTCCATGACAGAATGATTTCACATACTCCGGAATATCGGAAATCGTTTGATCAAGCTGGGCCGGCCAAAAAACCAACTCTGGATCCAAAAAAGTCACACTGCCATCAGCCATCATCCTGCTGCTCCTTCAGGAATTCCTAGATAGATAGGGAACATGGACTCATCCACTGTCGTTTTCCGATGACGTTTCCATGCCTGCCAAATCAGTGTCTGTGGAGCAAGCATTGTTCCTTTTGTCTCTCCAGAATGGTGAAGACTGAAAAGTGGGCATGTTACTTCATGGGTGGGTACGAAAAAGACCACGAGAAATTTCGGGTGCTGTTAGTGAGGTTCGTCTTCTTGCGCTCAACCAGAAGTGTTGTAAATAAACCGACTTCAATGGATTTCGTGCTGTCAGTTTCTGTCCACATAGTCTGCGTGAGCGTTTGAAGTTAAAGAACATCATAATTACTAATCGGCTCGCAACATACCTCTTCCCTATCCTAACTTTTATTTCATCCACCTTGGGGAATGTAAAAAAGTAAACTATGCGGTTGTGCAGTCCTGAAGCACCGGTGTCAATGCTGGTGTTGCTTTGTACTAAGTTCTTGGGATGCTGCCAAGCTACGCGCTCAAAATATCGATCACAGCAGCCCAATTTCAATTTTGTTATGCTTCATAGGAAGCTTAAACACGTTATTTTATACACAGTTTATCGACATGAAGTGACCGATTTTACAGAGCTATCAACGATAGCGATGAGTAAACGCGGATTTCACCACCCGATTGTTGACACTGAAAATCTTCCGAAGCGACTGTTTCACTGTACACGTCATTCTGGAGAAATACACCGTTGAATTATTATTTTAAATTCATTCCGCTGAAATGTAACTACCTCCCTACGAAGAGCGAATTCGTCTGGCTGGAGTTTTTCTGAGTCCCTATAAAAAGTCTTCATTAATGAACTACTAAGTATTTACAGGATGGAGAATCATTCTCTGGCGATCTTCGTTGTAACCAAGAAAACAAGGCCGTTGAGTACAACGACCACTCTGAAACCAACTAAAATTAAGAGAAACCATCTGAAGTGAGAGAAGACTACAGTGCAAACTAATACTCACGATGATGAAATTCGATATGACAATGACAGAGCCTGTGGCTACTTGCCCTCCGAAGAGGGGTTAAAATAATCACAAAAATAATCGTTCAGCGATAACACCCTTTCGGCGCCTAGCTGGTATGCCATTCGAGGGAAGCATGAGGGTTAGGATACTGCCAGTTTACCGAAGCCCAGACAGGAGAAGTTGAGATACTGGGATTGCGTCCGAACCAAGGACCTTCTGGTCATTAAGTACGCGCCTTAACCGCTGAGCCAACCCGAGCTTACAAGAGGCCGTAGGAGCGTTTCAAACCAGTCACCAGAGAAGCGACTGTGATATCTTCCCTTTAAGGCGACTACTTCCTACTGCACTAAGCTTGGAGCAAGAGGTAACAGATAACAAACACGTCTATTTACACGGGACAAGTAGGCTGAGTATATGGGCGACGGGGAAACTGTGGTACCAGATGTTCGTTCGTCAGAAGCTGGGTTAAGACATCCCACAACGACACTAACCTACGCGAATTTTTGCCAGTTACGTGTCAGCGTTCAACACCGATATTGCCGTGTACGATTATGAGAATGATAATCATGAGGATAGTTAGAAATAATCCTCTCATACTGTTTGGCTTTTTAACGCATCAACCTGGATTGTGATAAAGACACCATTGAAATGTCTGTCAAGCTCATAGAACGCTGTGGTTTAAATAAATAAGTTTTAAACTAAACCCTCACACCACCTATACTGATTTTATTGGTCGATAGATTCGGAAGACTCGGATCGCGATGTCTTTTTGTGGTTTCAGACCACGGTTCCCAACACCAAGTCAAACGAAAGGCGGTTGCACAAGCGTCCACAAAACTAATCAGGATGAAGCGGGGCAGACCTCAGAGGCAGCACAGGCCAGTGCTTAAGAACGCTAACCTGTCAAAGATGCCTGCTCCTGTAAATGTGGCTACTTACATGCAGCCAGCATGTTCAACCGTTTATTTGTTAGACTACGATCCGCAAACTCTCCAGAAGCATGTCACGTTTAATCGATCCTCTCATTTTCACTGTATTTTTTAAACCAACATGTTATAGCGGCGGGAAAGAGGCCACGCATGTAATGGGACTTTGTGAGATAACCGAAACGTCGACACGGTACGACCCTGAGGACGAAGTTTACCCGTCGCAATCCGACTTACGTACAGGACAGCCGGGGATGAAAATTCAACCACGCTCTTCGGAAAGGTCACGCAAAAAACTGATAGCCTGTGCCTTAGACCAACTATGATCGTTTCTCACATGCGACCATCCGACTATGTCAGCTATCCAATAAGATGATCTAAATAAACCAAAACTGATCACGGGATTGTCTTGTTCATATGTTCTCGTCCGTTAATTTAGTCCACTCAAGTATACCAAAAGTCTACGGAAAATGGTAGCGTCGAAAGTGACAGTCTCACAGTTCGACCAACGTCAAACAGTTCCATCGAGAACAACGCGGTTCGTTTCGGCTGTAGCACAAAGTTTAGTAAATCAGAGAGGTTTATTCAATGACCTTGGAGCGGCACAACCACTACCATTCAGTCCTTTCTACCGAATAGTCTGTTTATATCGAGTATAATTCGATTCTGAATCAGCTGGTGAAACTCCGCCACAATTTTCAAAGCCACCCAACTCAACACGACAAGGTTGGTCGATGACCGTTTTCCAGTAGTTTTCGTGTAAATTTCAGTTGAATTTACTATTCTTGTCGTCCACGAAGACCGCAAACAATCTCCTTTTTGACGCAACACTAGTTATAAGGTCGATTAATCCTTTTTGACAGCTCACTATAGGTTTTTTCCTTCTTGGGATTTGTCCGAGATGTCTGGCCCCCGTCACATCAACCTGATTTCCTATTTGAACACCAAATTGGATGTAAGTTGCCGACAAATGTTTAGTTACAAATTAAGTAGGTGACAGCGGGACGCTGAACTAAATTTCCAATGAACTACCCTTTTGTGATGACAGTCAAATAAAGGTGCTGAGAGGGAATCCTCCACGTTTCCCTTGGAACGATACAGAAGCGTATTGCTTGATACAATACCGCTTATAAGGCTGATGGAAGCTTTTCGACATTCCACTGCAATTTCAACACTCTTTGGAGCTCATTGTTCAACCGATCAGATATAGATTAAAGCCTCTCCTGAACCTGTCGAGTTTCGAATGCAGCGCACAGCTGTGTCCGATTTAGTTACAACAGGTCGCGTTAACCCAGCGCCGATCAGGGGTAAGTTTCACTGCATTGCGTCACACTGATGACAGTAGTCCTGTTCCCGAAAAAAAACTGGAATACTAATGGACTTCGATTTCGCGTCATTCAGTTGACGGTGCTGAGCAAACAACTGATGGTTTAACCTTGCTGAGATTTGGGGAGAGGGCTCAGTTCACCCACAAAAGCCGCGTTAGCTAACTAATTCATAGTAGGCAGTGCTTGGCACAAAAAAAGATGGAATATCATATAACGGTTCTTTTGAGTACCATCTGTGCAACATGGTGACAACAGCAGCGAGGATATCTCTGGCTTGTTGTACATTGCACGCTTGTGCAAATCCAGCTCGCACACGGAAAAAAACTTACATATTTTTAGGAAGACAAATCCGCACTACAGGGAGCATAGGCTACCAGACCACAGATCAGTATTAGGGATGCAGATATGATTCAATGCAGACACTACCAAGGCTGGCAACGACAGTGTTGACGCTGATGCTTTAGCGCCGTACGGCTGGCTACAAATTTCAGTTGTTCACACAAATCGCAGCGCCGAATCATCACTGCTTCAGCAAGGCGTGACAGGCGATTGTTGGTTTGACGGTTTATAACTCTGAGCGGCAATCTTGATTCTTTGCGTTCGTTACCATCCGCCAAGTGGCGAGCGATTGACCTAAATAAACATCCCTCGTTTTTTCCAACGTACGTGTTACGGCAAGCGTAATGAAAAAATAGTATACAAAGTAGGGGGCAAGCAGAGTATGGCTCACCTAAGCTGGTTTCCGTTAGCACTGAACACAGCATTTCCGTACTCGTTGATAACGTTGCTGGGATAACCGTTATTCACTAGCATAGCTGACATGCCCTCAAGGTCATTTCTGATGTCCAAATGGCATAAATTTCTTCTTGCCACTGGAAACAAACCTAGTACTAAGAATCTTTTATATGCTACCGGCGCTTTCCTGTCCAGGTTGGCCCACGGAATAGCGACATGCTGAGTGATCCACCTTCGTTTCTTATTACACGGACATTTAAATGTGCGGTGGTGTAAAACAAAAATGGCCACTCTCCTTTCTTGCATATAATTCCCTAATTGATGAGACAATTAGGCGAACTCGGGAGAGTCTCCGAAACACCAATGTTCGCATTTCTTCGATCGAAAATATTGTCGAATTGAAACATGCAGAAAAGGGTTTTCATTTATTTTTGAAACGTGGAATGTTATGCTGCATGACGTCGAGTCTTGAGACATGCCTTAGAAAACTCAAGGAAAGATAATGGAGATTACGGAACATTATGTGTACCTCG
This sequence comes from Opisthorchis felineus, assembly GCA_004794785.1. Taxonomy (NCBI): domain Eukaryota; kingdom Metazoa; phylum Platyhelminthes; class Trematoda; order Opisthorchiida; family Opisthorchiidae; genus Opisthorchis; species Opisthorchis felineus. Next base: position 647,387 of record SJOL01007812.1, on the reverse strand, counting down.
AAAGTTGCATCCGCCCTGACACTAGTACGACAGACGAAGTCAACGCACGAATCTCAAGGGCCACAATTGCGCTGGGCGACCTGCGGCAATTGTGTCAGTAAAAATGTATATTATTGAATCTCCAGGGGCACGCCTATCGAACTAAGGTACGGAGTGAATTGTTGTACGGCTGCGGGAAGTGGCGGATCTGAACCATCCTCAAGCTTTTGACCACTGAAGTCCCAGAACAATATATGGAATCAGCAATGAGGTGTTTGAAAACTAGGTCTCTGGTGAAGCATAAGGTACTTTACTCCGAGAATACATTCAGCACTACGCGTTAAGGTCACTGGGCCACGTGCCACTCATGACTAATTACCGACCACCCGATTAGGAGTGGCGGAAACCTAGATGTGGACAAAATATGACAGAGCAGGAAAGAATGAAAGATGTTACGAAAAATCTGAGCACTTTTCGTGCCGTTCGTATTGGGGGAGGGTGTCCAAGTGAGCCTTCCTGTGCGTGGCTGGAGACTGAGGGATATGGGGGTTGACCGATATCAGTTGCGTCGATGCTGTCAGTTTCTATCCCCACTTGCTGACTGAGCTCGACAGTTCAGGTGTTAGGGCGCGAAGTTACCGACTGGAAGGGCCGTGGTCTGAACTCACTCCGAGATCTCGGTCCAGGTTTGGGCAACCTGACAGTATCTCGGTGCTCGCGCTTCCCTCGCGTGGCGCGGCAGGTATGCACCGAAATGGCGTTACAGCTGAACCACTATCAGTCATTTCATTGTTATGGCTGTGTTTTGGAGATGTAGACACATTAGACGTTTTTGGTAGACTAGCCATGAAGACCTCTGCGTCATCCTTTTTTCCTCCACATTATAGAGCTCTTTTCAAATAAATTGACGTGGTTTTACGGCAGTACCAGTACAGTTTTTCACTGGTTTTAATGCCAGTGGTAACGGTATTATAACCCCTACACTTGTTGACTTTTGCCACTAGGGTTGCACACTAGCGAGTCGATGATGATGAAAAAGTGTGGCGAACCCAGTTGGCTACAAACTCGTCATCCAATTACCTTGTTGCTGCCACAGTAACCGCACAGCGTGAAGAATACATTATGCAGCTGATACAAAAATACACGTGCGCATACCGATCGTACTACTAGATATCAGTATTAAATTACGGATCCGTAGCGTAGTCAACACTATCAAAAACAGTGAGCTGCAACGAAAAATCGACCCAACAAACTGCGTTTCTGATTATGTCAGATTCATGATGGAAGAAAACAATACAAAACTGGCATTTTTAGATGTCTTTGTCGCTAGATTACAAAATGAACAAGCGCAAACGGGGGTTCAAAGAAAGGCGACTCACACACACAGCAAACATTCAAACTGTGACAAACAAAGCTGATTTCGGACACTGATGGAACGAATTGAAGCAAAATGCAACACAAGGGGAATGCAAATAATCAACCGGCCGGATAACCCAAAAATAAGATAAGAGAATTACGCTGTCATACATCAAAAGATCTTTCTGAAGTGACTGCAAGGATGCAACGTAGCGAGACATGAGTGGCCTACAGACCAAAGGGTAAATCTGACATAATAGAGAATACCAAAATTATTTACAAAATAAATGCAAGAATTGTGTCAAGCACTCTGCGGGACAAACGGGGTGGAAGCTATCAACCAGAATTAGTGGACACAGGTGTGCTGCTAGAAGACATGATCAAGTCTAACTCGTCTCTGCACACGAAGACCAGGAAGCACGAATTCGAGATAAAGCAAGAACACAGGAAGAACGGCGTGGTATTCCACTGACAGGGCAATGGACTGAAGCATTGATATCCACCCTGTCTACTCATCTTTGAGAGCAAAAGGAATTCAGTTATCAAACTCTGAGCCGTACAAGGAATAATAAAAACCAACAAAACTAGAGCAAAAGGCATCCAGAATCAAAAGACAAATTAGCTGGAATGAACGTACAACTCTCAAGAAGGACCTGAGAACCCCGGGACCAAACAGGCAAAAATAATGGGGACTCTGTAGACAACGGTGGAGCAAATCAGCCAACTAAACCAGAGAAAAGGAACCGCGCGTTGGGAATGGACCAATAAGAATGGGGATCGAAAACCACTGAAAACGGAAGGCACTCAACCAATGAAACAACAGGAATGCAGATCACAATGCAGCACAAGTCGCAAACGGGCTTGTCTGACCGGTAGAGTGAATAGTGGTGGTATGCGGTGGACCCACAGAGTGAAATACAGACATCTCACGATGTAAACAGATCGCAAACGGACCAATCGGACTCCCAGTAAGGTGACTTATGGGCAATCACGTCACAGCTTAAAGTTACCCTAAAAACATATAAGCGCGAATAAAACAAGCAAGCGCAAAGAGGAACTAACCCCCCAACCGCAAACTGATGATGTCGGTAAGCCAGTTCTACAGCGCCAGCCACCTGACCAACCACTAATTCAAACAAGGTTACAAATGTGGTTGTCCACAGTCAAGAACGTCGTGCGTCAAAACAGTTGAAACACAAATATGTTTGAAAATACAGTGGCTGTAGGACTTCCGGAGTGCCCTTTCTATCGAGAAGGTCAGAATATTGTGAAACACACCACCTGAAACCGACACAGTGCAGTCGACGCGGAAATACGACTTGGGTCACGTAGCCTAAATGGGGAAAATATTTTCCGATCTAGACATTTAGACAGTGTTCACAAAGTGAATACATCCCACAAGTAGATGTGATCAGCAACCTGGTGACGTATTCCCTAATATTTTAGACACCAAACACTCAAGTGCAAAGTGGAAAAGTTCATACTATCGCAAGCAAAAGAAAAAAATTATATTCAATGGTACACGTGGGAAACATCTTGCAGGGCCACATCAGCATTCTCGTGTAGACCGCCAGTAGTCGACATGTAACCTTCCCGTGAATCAGCCAAAGGGTGTTTCGAGTGCATTAGGCTAAAGGCGCTCCACCTCTGTGTCCTGAGGTACATAACACTCTTTTGAGTCTAACTATTCGATAGTATTCCCTGCTTGTTTGTTCTTGTGATTACGCATACACCAAAAAAAACACGAACCAGGTGGGTGATCGGGGTTGAAGGAACACCATGGTGACGAACATCAAACGACCAAGGCACGTACCGATTAGGTTAATCATGGCCTCGTTGTACACAGCGTACAGTCGAATGAGGTCGCGATACAAATGCAGATGCGCCACACGCAGGACCGAATTGACCAGCTCGTTCGAAGTGGCCTGAACAAAAAAATCAACATGTGCGTAGAATGAACGAAAAGCACACAGAGTAATCCGACGTCGCACGCGCCATAATGCGTATATAAGTTCTCACGGGCGCACCAAGTTAGGCTGCTCACAAAAAGCACGCCCACGAAGAGCGACGCCAACAGAATCGATAACACCGGAGCGAATTCAACGACGAATAACGAAGAGGCTAGTTGGACCAAGAAACGAAAGCAAAACGTGCAACTAGAAATAGACGAGTTTTTACCATGTACAGAAAAAACCGGTCCTCACAATTACCACTTAGGGTGATAGTCCCCACATGGGCAAAGTGAAGGAACGCACTTAAAAACAACCCCCTGGCGAATATGATAGTGATTCCCAGTTGCTTTCTCGCTATTGTGCAGTTTCTAAAGCGCATACTGGTCGCGTACAGTTCGTCAGCTGGGTAATGTGCCGAAAAACCGACAGTTCAGATGGGCTTTTTGTTGGCCACCTATAAAAAAAATCGTCCAGCTGTAACACTCTCTCGGTGCCTAGCTGCCATGCCACCCAAGGGAAGCACGAGGGCTGGGGTACTGCCAGGTTGCCCGAGCCTAGACAGGGGGCCACCTATAAGACCTGAGTTGCCATCACTTCCATCAATTGCATGCGCTTGCAGATTGGTAATCTGTTTGGCAGATTGCTTGACTCGTCACCCTCCGTAATCTCGATCTCCGTCCCTCTTCGGGAAGGCCACTCCTCAAAACAGACCACATCCAGTTGGCCTATCAAGATGACCTTTTCAGAGAGGGACAACCGGTTCATTCCTCACTTGGAGTATTCAACACCACATCCAGTTATTCGGAGAATTAAGCCGATTAGCATTGTGTCAACTAGCGTCGATTGTACGCTGCCTTGTGATGCTATATACGGGGCTAGAGGTAATTACTTCATTCTGTGGACGTGTGTTAATAAACAGTAAGGTTGTAAGCGTCAAGGAGAGCTACTTTTGTTGTCCTGAGCTGTGTACACAACATTCACACCGATCCATGGTGTTCCCTTTTTATCAAACGACGCTACTCGCAGCGGCCGTGTAGCTCTGCAAGGCAAATACAAGGGCTGTCCGTATTTTTTATGTACGATCATCACCTCCCCCCAAGGCAACAGGGTTCGTTTTTTTCCAACATTGTGCTGTAGATCCTAACACAGAGCATGCTTATCACAAGTCAGCTGACCAGCTTTGAACTACAAGTCCTGAACTACTTAGGTGACACTTTGGTGGACATGAGCTGGCAAGGTATTGCTACACCCCCAATTTTGACCTGTGTTCAAGCGTAATGCACACGTTCTGGATATACAGCATACCCATCCACCAACGAACAGTGCCCCTTAGGATCACTTGATCAATCGCACACTGGGATTGCTTTTTCGAAATGATTTATTAACAGTTAAACAGACGACTGAACATTGCGTTTTGGAATGCATAGTCACTTGTCACAGCTTGACCCACAAAATCGGGTTGTGCAAACCGTCCACATTGTCGGCTAATTTCACCGAGTCCATGTGTAACAGTACGTTTCACTTCTTGAAAACCGCGCCTTTCGGCAGACACTTGGTTGAAGGATATAACAAATTGCAACCATATCGTGACTGTTGAACGAGATCAAAGAATGATGATTTCTTTGGAGTGGCAAAAAAGCAAACGACAATATAATCATCATATGAAGAGCAATCAACATAATCCTCAAACTCTATTTTATAGATTGAAAGAAAGGGCTTGTCCGATTTAGTTAACTGCATCAAGGCGGCTACACAAAATCACTCGCCTCCGAGGATGTGGCTCACAGAAACAGCACTGACCGAGATCTGTATGGAGCCCGTTTGGAGCTGTTTCACCCCAAGGGCAGAATGGTCTTACAAGTTCTGTCGCTGACATATGAAGTGGGCATATACGCATTGTAAGGTGAGGATAGAAGAGAAGCAAACCTAGTTCACATCTGTGAAGCACGAACATTCCGCAATTCCTTGAGGATGTGAGGTTGCTAGCAAATATAATCAGTGCACGATAGACACTAATGCTCACGTGACCAGATAATAGCTTCCTAACCTCACGTGACCCGCGTCAATGTTAGGGAATGTCGACATTTCGCAACTACTTTCTTTAGCTCGGGTGAACCCGAATAGATCAATCTTATCGATCCCAGCCGATAAGCTGAGCTCACAGTGTGCTACTCCGAAGGCAAACCTTATTATAAGAGAATTACACGCTAAAAGTTCTACATTGCAGATTCATTTTTGCTTGTATTGACCGTTAGGCAGAGTGAAGAGTCGCCAATGGGAGAACTGATAAACACATCGTAGTAGGCAACTTCCGAAGACCCTTTGCAATGGGGCCATTGATTGCGGTCAAAACACATCAAAGTATGAGGTCGTGAAACTCCTTTCAGTGCACGACTGCCGATCAACCCGAATGAAGTGTGAGTGCTGAGGTACCCTCAGGTCATCCGAACCTCAACAGGAGCAATCTCAGGAACAGGATTTGGTTCCAGCCTCGGAGTGCCCGGTCAGACGGCCGTGCCTTCAACACTGCACTGATGTCACAGGCAAGTGAAAAGTTCTCACCTTTAGTCAGTTTGCAGGCGCGAGATAAGTGATCCGTAGAAAGACACGCCCGTCGGGAGGAACAGAATCATTCAGCTGTGTTGCCCATCCCGCGTACAACGGTGTCACGGAAGGGACAGCCACCAACTGACGAACTTTCGCCTGCTTGCATTGTCTCGTTAACCCGTAGTGAACTAAGTTGGGGGTGCTAAAGGGGTTCGTGGGATGTGGTATTCTTATCGAAACGTGGAGATACACCACCAAAGGATGACGGCGATGTAACAACGGCAGTCAATATCGATTGTGCGATCCCAAACAGCAGTAGTGCTGCTTCCACAAAAGGTGCGAAACGCATTACCACAAACGTCCGTAACGTGGAACGATAAGAAGGATGGATGCAGGCAGAAAACTTGAGCTTTATGCGGATGTGTAGATACTTGCGTGATCACAGAGGACGTCAAAACAGGAGGGGACTGAGCAATTTGCACAGAAAACCAAATCGCTTAAAAAAATCCAACCAGCACGACCAACCCAATGTGAAATCACGGTACACAGAGGGATAGTATCATAGTAGACGTGTTGGAAAACATACGAAGTTCGCTTTATCGGCTCAGAAGTGGAACAGTCTGTGATTTTGAAAGGAATCCATTAGTCCTCCATATTCCGCTAAACAATGCCTCTGACTTGCAGAAGAAACAGGGTGAGTCGCGTTAAATCCACCGGACCATGAACACTCAAAACGGTGCGTCTTTCACTAACAAACAAGGTTATAGAAAATTCCTTGTTTGGTACAGTGGTCACTGATGCGCCAAAAGATACTAAGGTGGGCCTCATAAGTTAACGAAATAAACCTCTTGTGAAAGATCATTTGGGGCAGACGCTTCCCAAAGAAAAGCAATGAATCCGAAAAAACCCTATCGACTCCAAGTTACAACAGTTGACTCGAAACTTCTGAAAAGTTGTACGAACTGGTTGGAGTCCATACGAGACAAACTATTCAGCGATACGAATGCACCAGCGCATAAGTACCTGCAACTTGAAGGACACATGCGGATCGACTTGAGTTTAGACCGCCAAAACATAGGTAGGAGCAGTAAAATGGCCATGATAGGTTGATCCGGTTCCACCCACACGGCAAGATATGGCTGCTTATCGATGTCAATGGCGTTCTTGTTGCCAGTTTCTATCCAGATTGCCTGAATGAGTGTCTGGAGGTGTAGGCGCCTCGGAATGATTGTAGTAAGCTATCACTAAGACCCTTCCTTATCCACTTTTATTCCTTTTTTCCAAAATAAGGCTTTCAAATAAATCATGGTTGTACGGCAGCAAAGCGTCAGTGTTGAACACTTGATGTCCTGCTGTCCATGATGATGCATCCAATGAATTGTCCCTAGCGCATCGTGAACTGGTCACGTGCAACGCATGTTGATGTGGGTGCTGTCCTCCATGTCCCCTTAAGGAGGGGGTGCAAACCGCAGGCTGGAGAACGTGTGACTATGATTAGCCATCCGAGATAGGGATATTGCAACGCTCTCAAGCGAACGGCTGAAGACGCTATAACAAGCGCCAGTGGCATTCGTGTTTTCACTTTCTGCCCCGATTGTCTGAGTGAAATCTACCACTAACTGGTCTATTCCCTCACGAACTTTTAGTCCTCTAAATTTAGTGCCTTCCATGCGAATCGTCTACGTTGTTGTACCGGACAACGCCGATCAGGAACTTTGGACGGAATACAAGCATTGTCAGATGGACTGCCGACGGCCTTACGACCTAGGGCCCACGTGTCACCAAACGGACCCGTGAAGCCCGGATGGCCCAATGAAGTATTAAACGGTATTATAGATTGGGCGTGGGATGCATTAGTAACAAGTAACTGTGTAGGGGGCGAACATTATTTTGTACAGGAAATCAGAAGACCACTGTTCAACAGTCTGTCTGAAGCTGTTGAATCATTGTGTTCACTTAACCCCTGACTACAAAAAAGCATCAGACTGATGTAATTGGCCCACCCAATAAGGGTGCCAAAACAAACTAGACCATTGGCAGTGTCGGAATATTGGCAGGACCAGTGTTTAATTCACCGCTGATCGGGTGGTGGTTGACCTGTTCGCCGAGCTTGACAATTAGCTTGCAAACATTTCGTCGCAATACGAGAAGTCATCAACGGACGTGGTACCGAAATATCCACGAACAAACCGATGGAAATCGACCCATGCTATCAACTTGTGAAGACAAACAAACTTCAGAACCAACAAGCTCAAAAGCTTACAAGATGCCAACAGAAGGCAATGAGAGGACGGGAAAGCGGAGGGGTTAAATCAAGTACGTTGGAGTGAACCAGGAAATGAACCTACAAATAAGGGAATTGAATAAGATAGAAGAGTTCCTGAGTAACTGAGAAAACAAGACCAAAATGTAACATAAATTGAGAGGATCAATGAAATGGAGAAAACTACTGAAAATAGAAGGCATTCCACTGAACAATCAAAGGAAGACAGACCGGAAAGCAAGACGAAAGAAACACAAAAGGGGCAATAGAAACTATTGAAAGGAAGATATTCAGCGAAACAATCAAACACAAGTAAATCGGACCGCAACGCAGCACAAACGTCAGCATCATCAGAGAAAGCAACATCAGTGTTGACACTCACGCTTCACGGCCGTACAAACACAAAGTTTATCTGATTATACTTCAAGCCTTAGAAGAAAAAGAGAAAAGAGTAAGTGAGGGGGGACTTGGTGGTGGCTTATCGCAAGTATTCTGAGGTGCCAACACTTCCAACCGCTCATTCAGACAATCTGGGAAGAAACTGATAGCACAAACGCCACTGAAACCGATCAACCGCCATTTCTTGAAATGTCTCCAGCCCAGCGCAAGAAGGGCCACGAAGACCTCATCCTAGGAGGCGCACTACACCAACAACACCCAGACTCTTCGTAAATTCTTTCACACTTTTCTGCCAAGTCACACGTTGTCCATTTCGAGGTTTCCACCATTCTGGAGGCACGGAGAACAAGTCGTCCCGGTAGACGCTCTTTTGGCATGCGTAGCACATGGCCGAGCTACCGTAGTTGATGGAGCTGGATATTTTCCGCGATTGAAGTATCTGCTGCACAACCAAACAGCCGAGTCTAGTTACCTCGTTATGACGCCTTCCCACATCGGCAACGCTTCTGAGGTATCGGTGGTCAAAAACCTGAAGAAAGTTCAGTTTAGCTATCCGCAGAGGCCACATTGCGCAACTATACAACAATAAAGTCCTAACTGTATCCTGGTACGCGACCCTTGAGACCAAGTGACATGGCGTTTTGACACAAGTGACGAAAATTAGCAAACGTGATTCAGGCCTTTCACATTCGTGCACTGAATTCATCAAAGACAAACAGGTCACAGCCAACACAACTACCGAGGTATGTAAAATTCTCCACAACCTCCAGTGATTCTGCTTGAATTGTAAGGGGTATGTTCAGACACTGCACGTTCTGAAGCATGAGTGCACTCTGAATGAGCTGGGCTTATGCAGAAAGATGGTATGATGGTGGTCAGTCTATTCAACATGGCTTGTGCTTCGTTTTGGTCTTCAAAGATGAGGGCGATGTCATCTGCGTACTCCAGATCGACAAGATTCTCACCAACAACAATTTGAACACCGGGGTTTTGGAGACTTTCCAGCGTTCGCCTCATTATCTCATCAATGATGAAATTGGACAAAAATGGAGATAGTGGACATCCTTGTCTGACACCACTTTTTGTAGGGAAGCTTTTGGAGAGCTCACCATACACTCTTACCAGCCCAGAAGTATGTGAGTATAGTGATCGGATTATGTTTACAAACTTCTGGAGCATACCCTGTTGAGCAAGTTTCAAACGGTTCAAACCAACTGCATGTAAGTGAAAATCTTAAGAACAGATCAGGTTAGAAATACTAAATACCCTTTACAAACTACATGAATGGAAGTAGACCAGGAGGAAACACCCACCCAACAGGTCAAAGATGATGCCTCCTCCTATGAGAACGAAAACTTTGCAAGCCAATTGCCAAGCTCAGCGAACCGATCAACTGCCACATGACCAATAGTGACTGGGTCGCAGAACATTCCCACAAATCATTTCAATAAAAAAGGTATGATACTAGCGGTCCATAGTTGTCGCGTCATCTCTAACACAAATGACAACATCCTTGGACTCATGATGTCAGAATTGTTAAAGGTATCTCGATGCAGCTGTCATTATTGCCAACCGGTAGCATACGCGTAGGCACGCATGAAAAGCGAAGACTACTGCGCTGTTGTTATCCAAAGTTTGGAATTTGTCCACATACACGTTAATAGACGCGATACCTTTCTTCACCAAAAGTGACATAGGCGACGCGGCAGCACGTCACATATGAAGTGGGTCATGTGGAGTAATCTAGGCACAACCGATTAGTAACGTGACGGAAACTAGATGCTGGGTTAACCGAATTCTCTGCAGTGGAAGGCTTCGCCGATATCATTTCACACATATTTACTAACCGACAAGTCCTCAAGAATGGTAAAACAGCACGTGCTGTCAGCGTAAGGATTGAAGGCCTGACCAATAGAGCCCGTACTACTTTTATGGAGGATCCATTAGGTATCCAACCCTGGCCCATAGCTTCCGTGCGATAATGATCACAACTCGGGGCATCATGCGATCGTCAAATCAAATGAGGATATGAGACAATCAGGTTATATCAGATGCGGTGGATGGCATAAACTTAGGATCTAATGGCCATGATGTGAGTTGTATCCGAAAGCTACCTCGAAAACTACTGGTTTTTTTGAGGCTGCATTTAGCTAGAGAAAAACGCTTGAACAAAGAGCGAGTAGTGACGCTGCCGGCACCAAATCCCAGGTAGCTCCCGGAAACGTTACGTTCGAGCCGGAGACAAAGTGCGGAGCACGAATAAACAGATACCCAATAGGATTATTTCAGAACCAGACAAAGAAACCGGGAGATCGATTCGTGCGGGTAACAAGATGATATCCAAGGAAATGTGTCGAATCTCAAAATGATCATCATCAGAAGCGCTATTTACAAATGTCCAGAAACTTACGTCAAACGCAAGGAGGGCATCAAGTTGATTCTCAATCACCGGGAGGGTTTTGAGGAGCTAAAAGCAAGCGGGGAGCGATGGAAACTCGTATGAGACCTGAGCACACCAATAGAACAGATGACCTCTTATTTTCTAGAATATGCTCATCACTTTTGGGAACAGTCTCTTCAAGCTTCAGGGAATGCACGTGCATCTGATTGGATGACTACAGAGTGATGTAGCGACAGAGTAAAAATCGCACTGGACGATTCAACCCAATCAACCAGACGAGTTGTACTAATCAAGCGGGATGTAGTCACACTGGTCACGTGGTTTGTCCTGTCCAATCGCTTATAAGATAGCATGTGTTGACAGTCTCCTAAGATAGGCATTGCGCCGTGAGCTCCATATAGTCTGTGTATTTACCAGACCAGACCATAAAGAAAACATGAGTTACGAAGCAGGCGACAACGAAGGGGGGGGGGGCATGGAATCAGGAATATCAATGCCATTGGTTGTGCCAGTCGGAAAGTTTATCACGGCAGAGTGGCGATCCCTGTGCTCCAACATGCGCCGCCCACGAGGTTATACGGGCAGTTAGGTACTTGATAAAAGAGCTATCAGTGCCACAAACTGCGCCGTGACGTCAAACCAGGACAAAATTGGTTTGCGCAAACACAGTCATCTGAACAACTGCATGAAGGAGATACGCACTATTCTCCCTCCGGGTTGTTAATCAGGACTAGTGATCTAAAACACTCCGAAATTCAGGATCTTAAGTGGGTTCGCGAAAAAAATCTTTTGTCACCGGTTTCTTTGGAAATACGTATGATACTGGGCGAGTTGTACATGGGACCTGATAAGAGACGTGCAAGCAACTTAGCCAACATATTCGATAGACAGAAAAACACAAAACGTCATCACTGGTCTTCACCTAATAGACGGCATATAAACGAATAACCAAAAGACAAATGATCGTTCGGCTGTGGCGTCCTTTCGATGCATAACAGCCATGCAAACTTAAAGGAAGCACGAGGGGTGAGATACTGCTATGACTTCAACGTCTAGACAGAAACAGTCGAAGAGACCAGGGTTGTATTCCACCGCTGAGCTTCCAGTCAGTAGTTTTGAAACATAACCACTGAACTATCTTGAGTACAGAGGGTCTTCCAAATCCACTTTACGGGTAGTGACCAAACACATTTGAAGGGTGAATTCCTTCAGAGGACTGCATCTTCAAGGCAGAAATACCATGTACACCTAGTATTAGACACCACATATATTAATTAACCAAAATGGGAATTCTTCCACTATGCTATGTAGACCGGTAACAAAGACGAAGGTGCGGCAAGCATCTCCCTTTCACGCCGTGTGATGATGCTTAAACAGAACGCTAAAGCGCGGTGCACAAGGTAACAAAAACCAACGCACAAGCAGAAACCTGGCTCACCTTGGCCTGCGGCATTGTGCGTATACCACCATCCTCTTTTCTGAAACATGAGAGAAATATGGAGTCACATGCTTTCAATGCGTAGAGAATAAAAGGAATATTTAAAAAACATCTGGGTGCAGAACCAAGATTTAAATGAACATTTCTGGTTCGGATTACTTAAGCACATGGAGGAAAATAGACTTGGATTAAAATCGAGAGCTGAAGCTGCGAACACAAAGCAGTCTTGCTCTATTTTTAGTAATTATCTACCACAAAGGATAGCAGTCGCTCCCTGCAGCGAAGTTCCACAACAAGTACCCCCATTATGCGGCTGCTTTTGTTCTGTTCTGTCGGATTCTGTTTGTGGCAGACGCGTGCCAGCTCCGCTGACATGAACAAAAAGTACCGGTCTCAGAAAGATTTTGGACTATATCCATTTTAGAGAGTCTACCCAGAGTGTTAGCTTGATTGCACTAAACAACAAACGAAATTGATGCGTTACGATATATTTTTGTGTACAGACGAGTGTCAGGTTGCAGGGTCTATACTCCTGAAGCGATCTGCGTAAATCGGTTCAGTCAGCGCACGCTGTGAAAGATTTATCGTGCATTGTTTGGCTGAACAGACGTAGGGGTTCAAGTAGAACCCGATGGTGACGGAAACTAGGAGAGTGAGTTCATCTGATGAGCGAAATCGGTTGTGGACTGTCGAAGAGCTCCCAGCAGCCCTATGAGTAGTTTCCTTCGAGAATAGAAGTAGGAGGGTTTTACTGAAGTAATGGGTGCATATTAGTGACGTAAATTGTAAGGAGTAACCACTGTCCGAAGGTCGGAAAAGTCGCATCTTCAGGTAACGGGTCGAGGAGTTCCAAATCATTAATGTATTTGATTGTATACTTTCGTTGACCTCATGATGATTATTAGGAAAGTTCAGAAATACGTCTAAAGACATCGGATGTCCGAAAGTTCATGCAAACGAGCTTTTACTTGGTGTATCCAGTTCGTTCGCAACAGACCACACCGCGTCCTACCAATTTATTCTTGCACCAGTAGGGTGTAAGTTTGGGGCCATTCTGGACAACGCACTGAAAACTCGTCTGCGCCGCAAAGATGTAGAAGCGAATAAAAGAGAATGTTCAAGGAAAGTCTCTGGTGTACGGGAAAGCATCGAAAATCAATGAGTAGCCTACAACAAGAAACAACATGACTGCGGTCAAACCTGAATGCCTTCGGGATCACGTCCAAAATTTACAACCACTGGAAGAGAAATAACAACTCGATCCCATGGTTGTCTTGCAACTGGGCGTATAAAATTAGCGGAAAAAAAGAAACAGATCTGCGGTTGATTCCACGGAGCCCACTACAATGATGCGGGTACGTCGTCCTCAGACCAGATTCCGCACTGTCCACTGCCCGTGAGTACTGCCCTAACACTTTCATAACCGAGGAAGATTGAAAACCTGACTCATGACAGTTACGCCTAATGCTGGACAACTGGAATTCCGCGTGGTCTACGGTACCAAGCAATGGAACGGAAAACGGCTGTTAATCGTGCTTCGTTGATTCGGGACATTCAGCCAAGTCAGCCTCGTTCTGGAAAAAGTTACTGTGAGGTGTCAAGTTGCAACAAACCACTAGCATGAAGGGTATTGCTTGCGTGCAGTGTTGCTCTCGCAGACGGCGACTGCATACAATATCCACACGCGAACAATCCGCCCGCAAGGATGCAACAACTTCCATCAGATGAACCATCCATTCCATCCAATGACCAGTAAATAGCTTTCCGGAATGCCACTATAATTTCGGGTGGTCCAACAAACCAGCTGCCGTTACAGGAAGGACAGACAAAATTAATGGTCCGTGAACTGTGTTTGTCGATTTAATGGGTGATAGTCAATTGGGGGGATGCGCAACTCTAACCAATCCGTTAAGCAATCGAAATATAAGTTAGTCCCAAGATCATGCTAGACCATCAGGAAGATTACTGCTCACATCGCCGTTGGGGTCACCGAATTTGACCTTCTCGCTGGTTGCGGCCTACCGGGCTTGGCGACTCGTTTGCAAACGGATTCTTAACATACGAAATATGGTTAGTACGTAACTGGGCGGAAAATTCATCCACTTCCATTTGCGCTTATATATAGCACCTAATACATCTAAAGCGATTGATTGTCTGAGAATCAGCTTGCAAGTGATTTCCTTTGTGTAGCGTTGACGTCTGATTCTCTTGCACCCGACTGGTTCGTTGAATACCTCCATTTTAGAGGTATTCCGATTAACCTGTTTACTTTCCTTGACTGTTGGGTTTCAGTGCCTTTTCTCGCCATTTGATTAGTCAACTGCAAAAGCATCTTTTTTGATTCGATTAGTCCATTAGCCGTTTCCAGTGCTCCGTGGTTTGCTCATCTGTACTTAACACTTTCAAGCGTCAGGCAGGTTCCATTTTTTATTGTGTTCGCTCTTCTGATTTTTGTTTCATATTCTGCTTGGCTGCAGAATCCATTGGATATATCAAGTTTTGCGCTCCCTTCGTACCTTGTTATTCTTGTCTGGTTTCGCGTACAGTTTTGAGCTTCGAGGTTCCAGCAATTATACAGACAGGCTGATAGACTAATTCGGCTTCCGTGTGGCTGTTAGTGGCCACCTCAGTTGAGTATCACGATTTCCTATGTATTACGAGAAACCTCGTTAGAAAGTAAAATAAGCGAGTTAAATAGTTTACGTTGCCGTGTTCATGGTACTGAAAACAGTCCGGTCAACCTCGTTGATGCCTACCACATAGGCCTTGATCCAAGGCGTTGGCTGTCAATGGTCTGACAAATTTGAAATCTCAAAGCTCACAGAACAAGCTAAATTAACACTGGCAGAAACACCAGTGTGGGAAAACTGGTGATTAAGTACCGTAAAACTATGTCGAGTGGTGCGAACTGTCGAAGGTGATACTGGCGACTTCACCTACTATGGTGCAAGTTACAAAATACCAAATTTATTCCGTGATTCAGATACCTTCTGTTGAGTTTCGGATGTGCTAAACCGAACTGTTTCCTTGCCGACGATCACACGCGCATGTGTATGTGTATGGGAGGGGGTGACGATGAAGGACATCGTGTAAATGCTCACCAAAAGGACAAATACCCTACGGGGCAGATGCAAATCAGTCCAAGCCTACTTGGATCACGCGCTTACTGAATACTTATTCCGTGACACAAAACTAGCCAGTACTTGAAAACGCACTTGATGAACGACAACGAAAGAAAGTCTTCAGTTCAGTTCAATTCAGTTCAATTTGCCAGCTATAAATCGTACATTGATGCAAGAAGGAAGCCAGTCGTTGGAGATGATCGTCTAAAGGGTTAAATGAGACGAATCCTTTCACACGTATGAAGGGGACGAGAACTGAATGGATAACTGCAATTCACAAGCGCCACTGGCTGCGTGACACGACCATGTCTGTCAGCGTAAACAAACAGTGGTGTGTCCTATCCCATGAGGAAAGCAGCCAAGAGGCAGATCTCAAAGAAGCCGTTTACGTTTTGAACAGAACCATACAGAAAATATCCTTACCACACCACAGACGGAGCACAGTACCATGATTAGAGTCAGTGCCTTCCTCTCCTTCAAAACAACGATTTTGGTGCGATTTGATATGTTCTTACGATTGTCAACAAAATAGTTATGCCGTACAACTATGGATGCAGAAGGCGCTTTCATGTGAAAGATTTACTGTTGGTGATCATTATGTTGTCATCAAGCTTTGGTCGGCTGCTGACTCACAAAAGGCCCTAATGCGTTTGTCAGTCTACTGTATCCCCCCCCCCCGGTTTACATCATCAATAGTGACATAAACATTCGGCTATGTGCAAACCGCTTGTGGTTTTCCCGCTATGTACAGGCATTCAGTGGTCCAACCACGTCGACCAGAAGGTCCGTTTCGGACGCGAACAATCACAAGTAAGATATCGCAAGCTGTCACCCAAACATTGAAAGACGGGAAACGACACACTGTTGGAGTATCAAGACCGGTCAGGAGTACATGCCTACCTAGGGTGGTGACGCACGAAAGAATCTTGGGAATGAACGCAAACGTTCCCACATTCAAAAGACCATTTTTATTCGAATAGACATGAATGATTCTTGGATAAGCTGGAACAAAATGACAAGGTAGTTTCATCACAATCATAATCCGCGATTTTTTCATCTATGCACCTCTATTAAAGTTGCCAAATCCAGGATTTGGCATACAGAGGTCTCTGTCTTGCGGGGGCTTTGGAAATTAAAGCGAATGTGTTCAAGAAAATAGGGTGGAAAGTAATTCATGTGGTCGCGGAATGTATCTTGAGTGGGGTGCTTAAATTTGGCAGGGAATTCCCCACATAGCAACAATTTGATGGAGAAGAAACGGGGACTTGGAAAGTTCTGACCAGGGTACTAAGTATACATACATGACCATCGTTGGCAGAGACAGCAGAGAACACTGGAGGTTCTCTGTCATAAAATGTACATAATGCAAACGAAAAGAGGTCTTGGACGTGAGCCGAGTCGGCGACCTCTGGTTTGCCGGGTGAGTGCCGCACCAACTTGCTGCCCTGGATGCTGTCCCAAGTCACACGTATGCACATGATTTCTACATTCATTCGTCCACAAGTCGAGACCAATGTCCTTTGGGTATCCGGATGACATTAACAACTAGCCGTGGAGGTTATATAAGGGGCTGATTAACTCACAGACGTCCGTTAGGCAGAGATGTGGCCAATCAATGTGGAACTCAAATGTACATGTGTGATATGGGACAGCGTCCGCGGTAGTCCTACGGTCAAAGCATTCGTCCAGCAATAAGAGGTCACGAGTTAGAATCCCGTCCAAAGAATCTGTCCACTCGCTTGTATTAAGTACATTGGGCCCAACAATCTGAAAAGGGAACACAACAGAATGGCGCTATCTACATTCTTGGAGGTACACGATCCTTTTGAAGCCAGATATTTATCCTAACCGTTCATAAAGCCAATCCCAACTTGACTTGGGTCGAGATGGAACAGAACCAGTTGGTCGACAGAGTACCACAGAGTATGTCAGCTCTCAGAAGCATCGTGCTAATCAAACCCTGGAATTCGAATGGAGACCCTTTATAGATTAGTCAACCCCAATGCAGCACGGTATTAACAAAAGGTTGTAAGGCAGTCAGGCACGGGCGATAAGTACTGATGTTGCTGTCGGAGATGGAACAGACAGGACGGATTCACATATTTAAAATATATCATTAAAAAAGAACACTCACCCCAGCTTCATACGGCACAGGTCAAATGCAACCTCACGATAAGAAGACGCCTTTTCGTCCAAATACTTCGCATAGGGTCGTACAAAAGCCGCGATCCCATGGGCTGTTGTGGTTGGACAATGTGCAAGGAAGACAGAATTATCCAAACATAACAAAAGATGAGCAGTGGTTTAGAGGGGGGACAGATAAAAACGCTGAACCATCCGAGTTTCAAGTATTGAGCAGAAGTACTCGGTTTCAAGGCAATGTCAGGGACACAGGGGATCGGTGTGTCTGATCAACAACTTAAGCAAGAAGTCGGTACCGCACAACTTTTAGCCTCTGTACTCACTGAACAAATTTAGACCGGTTTTGCGATTTTTTTCAAGCTTCCCATGGTCGGACACCGATCAGTTTGAACAAAAACATAGGCACTAATAGATTAGATGCCAAATGTTAAGTCACCGGACGGACAGACAGAGCGAGCGAACCAGCAATGAAGCCACTGGTTGAATGAAACACCGATGTATGTGATAAAATAGGATACGGTGACTCCAAGGGGGACAGCTTCCTTATGGTATAAGTACTGTGAGTTAAATGTGAGTACGGCTGGAACAATAATAGCAAAATGGAGAACTGGGAATGGTCCGTGTTTTGTTTGCTGAGTCAGGCAATTTGTTCAACGAATTCAAACCTACTTGAGCAACGAACATTCTCACAGACCGAAATCCGTTACCTTGTTGTGGGGGTCAGGTTTGAGTGCGGTCACGATCCTGCGGGTTAAATTGGCTGGAATTCAGTTCTTACAGGTTCAGTCATGCCAGGAAGACCAACGGAGAACAGCCAGAAGAGCGACGAGTCCCCATAAAGTCGTACCGTGAAGGCAGTAAGGTATTCCATTCAAGCGACCAGCATATCCATAATTATGAGAGCAACGACTCTGCCTTTGTACTAGGAAGAACGGGTTAGAAAAGGTCTGCCCTAAAAATGCTGAAGCTTCACGAAGATGCATAAGACGACTGACCTTAAAGACCGCACTCTCCAATCGTCCAACGGTTGATCGTGACCACCAGGGCATTATTCAATACGGTCGGAATGCTTTAAGGACCAAACAGCCTGGTGCCCCTCAAAATGCACCTGCAATGTGCAGCCGCATTAGGAGTCAGATAGTTATGTCTTACTCCCTGCACCCTCGGAACAGACCAGCTTCCTACAGCAAGTGGGCAAAACCATTGATTCACTGGCTCCGGGAAAGGTCCCCCAAGATAACCCTAACAACCGCTGTCTCGCGAATCAGACTTTTGAGTCAGAGGCTAAGGGAAGGGTGCGCAAACAAAACCCTTCAGAAATGCACACTGTTCAAGTAACCTAAATAATTATGCTACACTTTTTGGTATGTGCTTCGCACTGGTAAAGTGCCACTGCAAGATTGGGTGGGACAAAACCTACACCTCATGCTTGAAGGTTAACCGATCAATGTGGCAGAGAAGTTCGCATGCTAGTGACAGGTCCGATCAAGTGAACATATTGTGTTTTGGTGCTCTAACTCCGTTTACTTTGAACGTATCCTAGATAAACGGGAAGGCGAAACACGGGTAACTGTCTTAATGTTGAAACAAAGTTGTCCCCATGTGTCCTAGGCTCTCAGGGGACTGTCTTACTGGAAGTTCAAAACTGAGGAAAACTCTACTCGCTTCGTCAAAAAAAAATCTGGTTATCAGGTTGTAAAGTAAATGTAAATAACAGGTCAAAACACCAAGTCAACAGCACCAGGAGGCTGGAATCCGGTGGCAGAATATGGCAAAAGCTGCGCATGATATATATATATATATATATTTTTTTTTTTTTTGGGGGGGGGGGAGGTTGCTGTGAAGACGGTGCAAAGTTTTACATGCCGGAAATACACGCAACCTACCATACTCAAGTCACTGTTAGCCGGAGAACACCATCACCCGCAATGACATAGGATAGGTTGGTAAGTAGGCAGATGTGCGAGAAACACTCACGAAACTCACAGGAAACCTGACGGATAGATGTTCTGCGTCTGACTACATGCTCGACAAGAGGGTAGAAATATTGAGGAACTTATCGCGCCACAAAAAAAAGGCTCATCATGAACAACAATGCCAAGATGAGGTCTCTATGGAAAGCGATCAAAAGCAAAAGGTCTACGTCTTCCGACAGCATTCAAATAAACATAAATGAACACCAACAAAATACCAGGGGGCTTAGGTGGTTCACCAATTCACCAATTCGCCCCCGCTCAACTGGACCTACTCGCCAGTACAACTAAGAACGTCACCAGTTTCTCCTTTCCGCTGACACATCAGAACCTCCCTGGTCTGGACCACATAACGTCCCTTTAGCTCCGAGGTTTGCTCTCCTTTTTCACACACACTATCCACCAGTGTTGTACCACCTTTATGATAAATTCCACACCTACTCTCTATCCAGAAATGTGAACCTCGTTTTAACATGGACAACCTCATTTCAATGACCCCATCATATCCAAAGTTGCGGAGTTTGTCGTTGACCAAAAGCAGCTGTGTGATCTCGAGTGAAATGCCCTCATAAGCTATCGTCAATGAAGCCCTAGGAGCCACCGCCCTGATGGCGTATTTCCTATACCTGATCATCTGCTGTAGACTTTTTTATGAAGCTAATTTAGCCGCAAAATGGGAAGAGGGCATTCCCGCTAAACTACCCATATGCAGCTGCGCCCTCTTATGATCACCTGGGGCTTGGAACTTCGTAACAAACTGATCCCTACAAGTTCACCTAGACGGTGCGGTTTCTCTGATCAACAGCATCAACGCTGGAGTTCCGAAGGGTTGCGTACTATCCCCACCCTTTATCTACCATTTACAAATGCTCTACTTTCATCCGACTCTAGTTACATCCAGTCATTGTTTGACCATGATACCATCGTTCATACCATAGAATATGGAAACATTGTCTGCCTACGTAGTCCGCAATTGCACATCGTCAATCGTTCAGCTATAGCACCCTTTCGGTACCAAACTGCCATGCCACCAGAAGGAAGCATGAGGGCTAGGATACTGCCAGGTTGCCCAAGCCTAGACAGGGGCAGTCGAGCGTCAGAGGTCGGGTTCGAACCACGGACCTTGTGGTCAGTAAATTCGCGCTCTAACCACTGAGCCATCTGCACACCGTGAGCTGAAACTTCACTACATTGTTAAACACGTTCAAGTATATATGCAACTGACAGTATAATCCGGACAATGAAGTTAACGTACCCCACTGAGAATGCATTTTGGAATCTTATAGAGGCGTATCCTTCAGGGGATGGGGTAGAAACACGTCCCTAGGACCAAAGAGCCGCATGCGCTGAGTCTATCTAGCTGGTTTGCATGATTACTATGTGCCAATTGAGCTTTGGTCTTAAATCACTGGAATGCACCCGAAGAATCCTGCATTGATATCCCGATTGGAAGTGTTGCATTGTAGTCACGGTGAGCGGCAAAACCAATGCTAAAAGACTTACACTGTCGTTTATATCACCACTCAGTCACCTGAAGAAATCGCGAGGACTGAACTATTGCCAGGTTGCCCATGCCCACGCAGATTTCAACACCGCTTGAGCTGTTTTCAGACTGCGATGAGATCCAGTAACGTCCGAAGGTCCACTAAGGTTCCTCTTCCGATGCAATCAATAAGATGGCAATCGAAGAAGACTACCTGCATCCCTATCCTCCAGGTAAATTTAGAAGTTAATCCATGTAAAAGCAGCGGGAGAAAGGGAATACTGGTGCGGGTAATCACATATCCCAGTCAGCTGTGAGCCCCACGATTTCTCTTCTTTGTTGCTAACTTGTTGTTCAAGCACATCCTTCGATTTTGTTGACCAAAGCAGGGAACCCAGCATAGATTCGGCTTCAACCTCAATCACACAGTTGTTATCAGCAGCCAAGCTCACTATAACTGTACTCCAAAACCGTACTCCTCAAGACCCTACCCTGTGGAGTTATCTTTTACGTACTGGGCATATCAGTATATGCCTACATCAGTAATAGGCTGTCCACATTGGAATGCGAAAACGCGTGTCAAAGAGATTTAGCAGAGTTGGACAAAATATGGCTGAGTTACGTCTGCTGACGAAAATATTAAAAAATGCCACTTACCTTGAAAAGTATTCCGGTCACTCAAACTAGGCAGATAGAAGTGGCAGTTGTTTGAAGCGATAAACTGCGAAAAACGCTGGAAAAAATAATATGAACTACAATGTGATCGACATTAACTGAAAATCGAGATCGTAATAGAGTACAAGCAGTAAACAATCTTGATAATCAAATGGCAATGATCGGGGTACTTATCTAGCTAATCAGTAATAGTTTTTTTTCAGGGCAACTTTTACAGCACACATTACTTCATGTGAGCCGCTCCTTGACGAGTGTTATAACCGCTAATTTACGAGCTGTGGTCGTGTTTCTTGTGTTTGCTTGGACCACTTGGAGTAGAGAGTGAATTGAACCGGCGGTGCATTGAGCGGGTTCATGAGGTGAAGCAAGTGTATGACAAAGTGCTGGGTAAAACATATGACAACGTGACGAGCAGACACTGTCAACCAATCAAACCAAGCAGCCTATCAGGTCACGCGAGCAACGCGTGATGCAGTAGTTGGGCTGCGTTAGGCTACGCGGTCCAGCAACGGGACAACCCCCCCTCCCCCCATAGTGGCTAATTTACCACCCCGTACACAAAGATAGCAAGCAACCTTATGCTGGCAAGGATCGTTCGCTATTGAGCCCTATTTCTCTCTGAGAGTAATGCTAACAAAGCAGACTTACTTTTGCATAACGCTGAAGGAACCTCACTAAGTTTGCTTGCCTTGATTGATGGTTTGGTCTTGTAGATGTTGGGAATGTCACACAGCCGCAATAAGGAGCGGAGCTAATGACCGTAAGGAAGAAAGGTTGCGCAACGCGTGACAGTACAATCCTTATCGGGTTCTTGCTGTTAATGAAGTACTCTACCCTTCACGAAAACACCTCAGATGTCGAAAATGCCGCTCTGTTGAGTGGGTGATACGAACCATATTACACTTCACCTGTAGATGGTCAAATTTCACTTGTATCCGGGTTTCCAAAGTGCATTGTGAATGTGACAAGGAATAGTTAGCAGTGACCGTTCTCTAGCTATTCCTGACTGAGAAGTAACTGAAACCTGACAATTAGCACCACTATCATTGACATCAATACGCCAACAATAAGTACTAGCTCAGGACTGCAACCTGAATTCTTCAACGGTCCTCACGGAGACGAATTCTTACATCATTAAACAACGTCGACGAAATAATGGTTTATCCCTCAGTTTCGTTCTTGATCTAGGTGATCCTCCCAAGCCAGCTTTTTCAGTATCCATTTTGACAACAATGTTGCCACTCAACGTGATGTAACTACTGAACTAGATTAATCTGTCCCGTATCTCTAGTGGTTTCGGAACCATGAAAAGGTTTGGTGGTGCGGCCGCTCAATCATGTAAAAGCACTTTGCACCTGGAAGGTGCGAAACTCATACCGAATCACATGGTAACATTATTTAGATTATTTAATGTATTTTGTATCTGGATGGCACCTTGACCAAGCAGCGCACATAATAGTCCACATAATCTTTTTCAGGATCTTCCCGGCAAGAAACTCCTCTGCAGTCAGTCCTCTGCATGTGTGGCGGTGTTCCAGAGGTTGCGGTTAGGTGAAGATGTGGTCAATGTGTCCACGACCCGGACGGAACCCTACCTGGTTCTCAGGACTGTCTCTCGCGAGTGCTAATACACCTGCGTAGTGTGGTACTTAGGAGCCACTCACAGGTGACTGGTTAAGATGATAGCCTGAGGCTCCTCACATTCAAATCTAACACATTTTCGAAGATAGGAATGAGGACAGATCCGCATTCAAAATGCTTTCACTGGTTTTTGTCACACTGTGAACGAGTCCTTCCCTTCCATTCATAAACAAGACAAGGAAAAGGTCAGGTCGCTTTTTTACTTAATCTTCTGTTGGAATCGAGCAGTTCATGTCGATGTTCATGGTGTGAAGCAGACGGTGCGTTGGTCCTTATCTGGGCATTTCGGGCAAGCGAAATTTTCCCACCATTGTTGCTCGACCATTCCCAATTGTCACCTTTTTTTCCATTTCTTGGACTTTCTTTGGCTACCACTTTACCCGCTCACTCTTGAGACTGCGTCGTTTCAGAGATCTTGTCGTCCCGGTTGAACCATCAACCTGGCCTCGATCAGGAATATGGATCGCCGTAGGATCCATTTCCAATTAGGCCGTGGTCTCATTGTGGGACGATTACTGCCAGGTAATCAATATGAATGCTTGACTGGTCACTACTCGGAAGGCGCCAGGTATCGTGATGCTAACGTTTTTGTCCGATTGGCGCACACCTGTAGGAAGCGGTCACCAGTGTCGAATCTGGAAATATCTGGGCCAATTATATGAGCCGTTGACTTAATTCTAACTTATAAGACAGCAGCAGGTGTCCTGCAGTAGCTCCTGACCCAACACTCTGCTCTTTGTCTGGTTGGTCTTCTTTGACCATCCTGGTACAGTTTAAGCTTCAGCAAGTTCAGCCTGCGGGATTATTACAATATTGAAGGCCAACCATCATAGCAGAGTAGCAGCTATTGGTCGGGACTCTTCCGCTTAGACAACAGGACGTTGTTCTTTGTATTTTCAGACTTCCGGACGTGTGAGAGTATATGGAGAGCTATCTAAAAGCTGCCCTACACAGAGCGGTGCCGTCAGGGGTGCCCGCTCTCTCTATCCCTATTTAATTTCGTGATCGATGAGATACTGAGACGAACGCTGGAAGGTCACCGAAACCCCGGTGTTCAAATAGCCTGTGACGAAAACCTTGTCGATCTGGAATATGCAGACGACTTCGTTCTCTTCTTCGAAAAGGATGAGAAGGAGCAGGTGTTTTTGGATGAACTGACCAAAGTCATCCCGTCCTTTGGTATGCACTTTGCACCCACAAGGTGTAAGGTCACGCCCCTAGATAT
This sequence comes from Opisthorchis felineus, assembly GCA_004794785.1. Classification (NCBI taxonomy): domain Eukaryota; kingdom Metazoa; phylum Platyhelminthes; class Trematoda; order Opisthorchiida; family Opisthorchiidae; genus Opisthorchis; species Opisthorchis felineus. Next base: position 622,791 of record SJOL01007812.1, on the reverse strand, counting down.
GAAGTTACTGAACACGCCACTTACAATCCACGGAGAGGCACTCGAAGTTGTGGAGCGTTTTACGTATCTTGGATGTATTAGTTCTGATTGTAGTGTGACAGATGAAGTTAATGCACGGTTAGTATTTGTTAATTTGAGACACCTATGGCGTCAAAGTGGTGTATCCCTGAATCTCAAGGGATGTGTGTATCAGGCTACATTGCGGGCTGTTTTGTTGTATGGCTGTGAGACTTGGCCTGTTCGAGCAGCTAAACTGATACGTCTTTAGGTGTTCCACAATCATTGTCTCACAATCATAGCTCGTGGTTTGGTGTCGGAGAATCCGCAACGAGACAACTAGAAAGCGAGTTTTCGGTTGTGCGACGGGAACTTCTGTTGAAGAATGTGTCCAGCACCAGAAGCTGCGTTGGTTAGGCCATGTATTGCGTATGCCAAACCATAGTTTGCCGAACAGAGTGCTGTTTTCCGTGCCCAATTCAGAGTGGCGGTAGAAGAGAGGTGGTCAAACCTAGAGCCGGCAGAGGGGTATGAAAGAGATTACGAAACGTTTGGGTGCTGTCGGTGCTACTCGCCTTCCAGGATGGGGACCGCGTGATCCCCATTACACCTGGTTAAGGGGGTTAGGGTTATGGCTGGCAATCGATGTGAATGGCATTCTTCTTGTCAGTTTCATTTGAGATTGCCTGAATGAGTGTCTGGAGGTGTAGGCACCTTGGAATGCTTGTAGTGAGCTAGCACTAAGTCCCTTCCCCGTCCACCTTTATTCTTTTCTTCATAATAAGGCTTTCAAATAAATCGTGGTTGTACGGCAGCGAAGTATTAGTGTTGAACACTAATGTTGTGCTGTCCATGATGATGATGAACTGGACGTCGTTTGTCCTCGCATCACTGGTCAAACTGAATTATCTTGATTCTCCCCTCACGTGCAGCACTCCTTCAAACCTCCGTTTTCAACATCTAGACCCGCAAATACAGAAACGGCGAACATGCTCCGTTTATGCCAACTCACACGTTCGTATTGACAGCGTTCTGTCCGATCAGGTCAACAGACCAACCTAATTCTATATCCTACTTGGATATTGACGTGTGGTGCGCGTCAAAATACCTCACTAGAGTAATGCGTTTCGAAACAGTCAAGAAGAACCCGACGATTTAGGCTTTATTATTCAACTACCCGACGATTGTGAGACTGTCTCGTGATGTTTAGGTTAGGAAATGCTCGGAGCTGGAAGATCAAAGACGTTTTTTTGGTTAGATTCCTGGTAACAGCAGCTTGTATGCTTGGACCCCTGGTCCACCAGCATCTAGGTGAAGGGTGTACCTGATTCGTAACGTCTGTGTACGCCCCGACGAAGCGCGGTGCGGCCGTCGACAAGGACGAGTACTATTGCGGAATTTCAAACCTTCGCCAACAGGTAAAAAACACGGACGTCAGTTCTAGTCAGTAATAGCACCAGCCAGGTGTTAAAAAAAGACAGTGGCGACCGATTCAGTTGAGTGTGCACAAACATTGCATGTTTGTTGCAAGCACCAAGTTGCATGACAAATTTCATACAGTTGCCAGGGCATCACCAAACTCAAGCAAACCATTAGCACAGTGCAACAAAAGCGACCAGCCATTGAGAGCGGTCGTGTGTTCAACACTCGTTCTCCTTGGAATACTTGCACGGAATTTGACCATGCTTTAATAGGTGTGCATTACTGTGTACGGCAGTGAAGCATCGGTGCTGAACACTGATGTCATGCTGTCGATGATGATGATGTGCATTACTGTTCCATTTCCTACAGTGAAGCGAAGAACTGCTCCTCGACTCGGAATAAGTCGTTTGTAAAACTGTATAAGAGTAGCGAATCGAACTGCATAAAACGCTCACACCAGCCGACAGTCACCGAAGGAAGGTTTGGAAAATCTCCGGTTTGTCATGGCCACACCCCTTCAACCTGTTTGCCTGGAAATCTAATGTCTAGGAAACTATTTATGAATACCCAAAGCCTTGCCATTCGATAACAACCCACCAGCTAGAAATGCTGAAACTTCACGAAGATGCGTGAGACTAGTGACCTTAAAAACCACAAACTCCGACCGCTCAGCGGTTGACCGTGACCGCCAGTGCATTGTCCAATACGGTCGAAATACTCTGAAGACTAAAGGGCAGCGTGCTGCTCAGAAGGCACCTATGAGCAGTCGCATTGGTCCCTCCAGCCAACTGGTCAGATTATTGAATCACTGGCTCCAAGGATGGTCCCTCAACCTAAAAACGCCGCCTCGCAGCTCGAACCTGTGTCAGGGGCTACGGGAAGTTTTCACGGACAAAACCCTACATCCTCTCAGTCTTCTTGGTCATACCTTTGATTCAAAGGTTCAAGGTGAGCTAACTACACCAAACCCTACTTCTTCGGTCTAGGAAACCAGGAAGCATCACTAATCCAGGTCTTTTTGATTTATTTAACTTTGAATCACCCAACCGTTACTCCGTATCTAAGCTTCTGCCCAGTAAATAAATTAAAATAAGTCATTAGTAAACTCAAAGAATTCACCCCACATTGCTAAGTTCAGTGTCCGTGTCGAATTGAGTGACAGGCATCATTTGCTCAGAACGCGTTTCCTCTTCCGATCAATGTATGCTGCGTCTCCCAAATACACATACAAGACCCTACTTTGGTCATACACTTTAAACCACTCGATGAGATTCCTTCCAGATTTCTCGCACTTAACTCTTTGGGTGTCTCGTGGCCCTGATGCAATCGCTCGTGGTAATCGTGCTTAGCCCCACAGCCGAATGTACTTAACTAAACAAGGCTCACCTAAAGTCCTCTTTGCGTTATTGGGTTGACTGGCTCAATGCATACCGACAGGGTAAGCAGGGTTTAGTTATTGTGTTAGCATACGTACTGACAGACGGTAGCTGTGAGGAC
>SJOL01007812.1:545448-584614 GCA_004794785.1 Opisthorchis felineus | reverse complement strand
TATTTTCAGTCAAAACGCTGATTGGGTTTGAATTGTGATAGCTCGCATGGCCGGTGCGGCTTGTTGTTCCAACCACAGGGCTTATGAGGATTTAGATATGATAGGTTGTTCCAGATTACCCTGATTTTGCCCTCTACTTGCGAGGCTTATTTTGAAGGTTTAGTGGGGACGTGAGGACTGCTGTAGTTGTAGTGAAAAGCTGCTTTCTGGTGTTTTTTTTCGTCTCAACAAAGTCGAGATCAGGTATCTTCTGAAGCTAGTCGCCGGATTGCAGGGCCAACTGGAGACTTGGTTGTGAGCTCACAACCATATGGTTGTTAACCGCACACCGTTCTTCACGATTATTTAACCGTAAAACTCGATTAATAAGTGGTTCAGAAGCCGTCAGATAGTCCATCTAGGAAGAACTACGCTACATCGCCGCTATTCAACGTCTCTGTAGCCCTACAATGCGGTTATTGCGTGGTTACGTATGCGATGTTAACCGTAATAGCGCGGTAGAATAGGTCTAATAACAGCGAATTACGGTAATATGGTGGTTATTTCACCATTATTTAGCGTTGAAATGCGGTCAAATGACGGTCATTTAACTGTCCAATAACCGGAAAACGGTTATATGACGGTTATGATGGTGCAAATAACCACCTGTTAACCATAAAAGGTGGTTATTAGACGGTTATATAACCGTCATATAACCGGAAAGCTCGGTTATTTTGGCCTGCGTGTGCTGCTAGGGTATATTGCAAACAGCCCTTGCAGTTGCCTTCTAGTTTGAACGAAGTGCATTGTTGACGCCATAAATGGCGATAAGACGAACGGTGTTTACGTATTCAGCATTATTTCGTAACACGATCACGGCCTATGCAGCGGTTAGTTTTTGTGAATCAGCTTTACAATCTGGTGTTTTAATGGATGGAGAGCATGAGGAATCTCCAAGTGGGACTCCAATGGGGAGGTCTAGAACGCAGTTCTGGACACTGGACCACTCGATATTCTATTTAGAGTACTCTGACGAATAGAGTCTCCTGGTCTTCTAGGTTGGGGGTTGGAACATGTTTGGCGACTTGTTCCGCTGACTTACGATCAGACTTTTGAGCCGAATACTTTGGTTGAGGACCATAATCGTCCTTCTGTCTAGGTGTGGGCGGCCTGGCAGTATCCCAACCCACCCACAACGCACAGCAGCGAAGCATCAGTGCTGAACACTGATGTCATGCTGTCGATGATTATGATTACTCTGTGCGGACACATAACCACCAAAAGCAAATTAGGTAACACGCATAATCCAAGTCTATTAGTCTCTCTCTGCAGACGCGATTTCGATACCCAGATTCATTGTCATTTGGAGTGAGCACAACGATCAACGTGGTTGACGCGGGACACGTTGGAGTGAGGTAGTCTGGCCTAGCAGCCCGATGGTACTTCAAGGTGGGAAGACATTAATACTTCGTCAACTGAGGGGAGATCTAAATTTACGGACCATGGCTATAAATGAAGGGGAAAATTAAAGGCATAGGCACAGATAAAGGGAGGCAACTGAACTGTTGTTGGAAATAGTGCGCCCAGCGATCTAAACACTTGTCTTTACATATATTAGTTTCCCAATATTATTTCCGATTAACTCAGTGAAATTCGTTTCGGTATTGATTCTTGGATTAGCTAGGACCTCTTCCGTGTGTCCAAATCGCAGTGGCCTCCGTTTCTTGAACTTTCTAGTTGCGCCACACTTCTCTGTCCACTTCTCTGAATACGTTTAAAGCATCGTCTTGTTGGATTCCACCGAATTCTACTCTCACTTGACAGAACGAAATTCGGCGCTGGTTTCCTTCCGGTGTTACGTATAGCCGTATTGGTGTCAACCCAGTTTCGGTCGATGTCCTCCTTCGGGGTTGCTTGTGATGCATTGTACAACAAGCTTTGGCATGTTTCCCTAGCTTGTGGCTCGGGTTTTTCCTGCTGTTTAAAGGGTTTACTGGGGAAATTTATTGACAGAGTGCACCAAACCAGGTCGTTATCTGAGTATGTGTAATTAAAAACGCTCCCACCAACAGTCCGGTCATATAGACTCCAAGACTGCTCAGCAGCACGTGGACGCCTGGTGGTGCGTCAACGTTCATTGCGTCTAAACCAAGTACTGTTGGGAAATAACTGGTGATCAGTAGAAAGTCGTGAAAGGCGTTCACCGTTATCATTATTTTTTTTGCGTTCAGACTGCGTCGTTTCACCTGTGCATTGCAATATACTATTATAACCATGTCCAAGCTCTTCGTGAAGGTAAGTTCTCGATAGGTTCCTTCTCCTGAATCAGAGCTGCAGTTTCTTGGTTAATAAATAGACATGACACAAGGAGCACTCAGCATTCCGACCAGTACGAGCTCTTATGGGAGTGGAAAGTCAAACAGCACGAAGTCGAATGTTTACAGGAGAGATGGTTCAGTGGTTAGAGCGCGAATTTACTGATCGGAAGGTCCGTGGTTCGGACCCGACCTCTGCATCTCGACTTCTAGGCTTGGGCAACCTAGCAGTATTCCAGTCCTCGTACTTCCCTCGGGTGGCATGACAGCTAGGCACCGAAGGGGTGTTATTGCTGAAAGATACGGTCGAGTAGTGAAGCTTCAGCTCGAAAACCGACGGCTGTTCCAAAACCATCGCAACTTGCTGCAGCAGCTTTAGGATCTCCCGAATTTGACAGTCGGTAGCCCCTAAATGGTGAGAGTGCCATAAGCTCCACAACATAGTCGGAAGTTCTATTTGAGTTTCAGGGGCGTAGCAGGTGTCGATCGATAAAGCACCCAGAGTACGCACTAGAACGGCTTGTTACCGATGTGCCTAAGGGTTTTCACATTAAAGATTGCAGTGAAAGACAAGGTAACCAGGCTTCAATAGTGCTCTCGGAGACATGGATATGAACAGTGGCGTGCAATATACCAACTCCCTAGGTGCCTAACTATCTTGCTTGCATTTGGCATCTACTTAAGAGTGATTTGTAAACGGGATGAGGGACTTAAGAGGTGGCAGTTACACCTTTTCGTTTATCTGCCCTTGTTTCACTGTGCGATGGCTGATGTGGCATAAATACATGTGGGTTGGAATACAGTAAGGATGCCTAAACTCAGATGGGAGGGCAATTAGGGTTCACAACTCAAGCCTCTGGCTCGAAAGCCTGAGTACAAAGTAGCGGTTTACCCAGTGAGACTACTTAGGTAGCCCAACTTTTAAGGAACAAATTGCCACGCTTATTCCATACCCAAATGTTAAGGGTCGCGAGAATGTTCATCGGACCTCCGTTCTGCCACTCGACTTCCCCTGTCTAGGATTGTAAACCTGACAGTATCCCAGCCCTCGTGCTTCCTTCTGGTGGCATGACAGCTAGGCACCGAAAGGGTGTTACAGCTGAACGACTATCTACTATGGTGGTTGCTAAAGGGTTTTCCCTACATTAGGTGGTCTGGCAAGTATGTGCACTTTCCTCATTTTAGTTCGACTTCATTTTCGATGGCATAATGAAGCGAATGCCGGGGGATCTTCAGAACTCCCGTGTTGAAATAGCTTCTAATGAGAACCTTATCGTCTTTTTAATCTATGGAGATGAATGCAAAGCATTGGCCTCCACGATACCGTTGTGCTTCAGTACGTGAAATCTCTGAATGCACCCCAAAGAGAGACACTGGGTCTCAAGAGTCGTTACAGTAAGGACTGTGTTGTCGCACGTTTACGGGACATGGACTTTGTGGGCTGATGATCTGAGACATCTTTAGTTGTTTGATCAGTGATGTTTCAGAACCGTTACTGGCATCGACTGGTAGCGATAGGCTAGCATCAGTTTCTTTCTCTCTTCAGTCTTTTTCACTAAGACTTTAAATGAAGTCGAACAAACCTTGTGGTTTTACGGCAGTGAAGCGTCAGTATCTAAAAGTTTTTCTACCAGCAGTAGTTTCCGACAGGTATCCACTCTACTTTGTGTACTGTCGCCATTGATGGAGTAACGAGGCAGACTCTGGATGGTCTCGGACACCCAGGTGTTCAGATCTCTTCGGATTGCAACGGTGATACCGATCAAACCCTACGTCTGTTTCCAACCTCATACCCACCCGACTACGTTCTACACTTCTCCATTCCTAGAGTTCTTCAGATCTTTGCGTCGTCGGCCTGATTCTCCCCTTGCATTCGTAAGCAGTCCTATTTAATTGTCTCCTCTGAGATAGGCCTTAGCCACGTGCTGGCTGATCCCGAGGGCGATCGGAGTAATCATCAATGCCGCCTGGCTCTCTTTCCATTTTCCGTATAAACCTGAACTCACACTTCAGTCCCACTGATGCTAGTTCCTGGCTTCTTCGTCGTTCGTAGACAAAATGGTACGTGCTTATAACCTGTGGTTACCTCGTAAACTTTACCGAGGCAACTCTATTTTTATCCGTATGAGTTGTTCGCTTTTGGTGAAAGGACATCTCGGCCGACTTGTACTGCACACCTTCGTCTGTACTTCTGAGATCCATCAGTTACCCAGGAATCGCTTTGTGCTATTCACGGTTACTGATTCCTAAGTTTTATGTTGTGTTCCAATCGAGGTGCGTGTAACTAGCATGATGCACCTTACCTCTTTACAGCCGTCCTTTGCTAGCAACCGACTGTGAGCTGGTTCAACAATGCAGGTTTGTAGTTTCAGTTGTTTTTTGTACGCATAGTAAGAATCCAGATGAGGACACGGAATGGAATGATATCCTGCGAAAGAAAGGCATATTACCACCGAAGGTCAGTGTTGTTGAAAAACCTCCTCCTTCTCCACCAGATCCAAGTAAGTTATTCTAAGTTGCAGCACATAACTATGGTTCTAGAAAGTCTGTTAGAAAAGTTAACGGCAGACGAACTAGAGGAGAAGTTGAACCTGGCGGAAGATGGAGGACCAGATGAAGAAGACGCGAAGTTCTTGGAAGAATATAGGCGTAAGCGGCTGGCAAAGCTCCAGGAAGAGGCGAGTCTAGCTAAATTTGGACAAGTTCGTGAAATTTCCAAGTCGGATTGGAAGAACGAGGTTTCTGGCGCTGGCGATGCCTATGTGGTAATACACGTAGCTCAGCGCGGGTGGGTTTTTAAATTGATTTAATCGTTTGATTTTCTGAGTGTTGGAGGTGTTTGGACGCTGTGAATGCCGTTCGCCTTCCAGGACGAGGTCTACGTGACCGTCCCTGTGCTTGGCTGGAGACATTGAACGATATGGCGACTAACTGATGTCAGTGGCATTCATGCTGTCAGTTTCTATCCAGATTGTCTGACTGAGTGTTGGGGATGTAGGCACCTCGGATGCTTATGGTAGCCTAGCCCTAGATCCTCCTTTTTGCTTCGTCCCTTTCTTTCTGTTATAAGGCTTTATTCAAATAAATTGACATGGTTGTGCGGTGGTGAAACGCCAGTGTTCCCATCTGGTGTTGCTGTCACTGATGATAATGATTTAATCATTAGTCATAAAGGCGAAGTGTTGCACAGTTGCACTACGTTTGTTGTTCCGGCGCTTAAAAGTTGCTAACTGATGGTGTTTTTTATCGCGTGAACCTATGGTGAATATTGACCCCTTAGTTGGATTTTAATTTATGGTTTCATCTCTTCAGGTGGACTGTTGTCTTGACTTCTGTTACAGATACATATCTTCATATGAGCTCAAGATGGCTCAGTGATTAAAGGGCCAGCTTACGGACCGGAAGGTCCGTGGTTCGAACCCAACCTCAGCATCTCGACTGGTCCTGCCTTGGGCAACCTGGCGGTATCCTAGCCCTCGTGCCTCCTTCCGTTGGCATGGCAGCTAGGCACCGAAAGGGTGCTACAGCTGAACGATTTGATTTTGAGTTTTTGATTAACGAGACTTACAGCGTGGAGTGACGTATTTCTAGGTTGCCTTATACAGATAGTTGGGTTGCCGGATTCTTACAGTGGTTAAACTATTTCAGGTGGTTACTCTGCTTTAGGTTGCTTGGGGAATGGCGCTTGATATTGTTTGCCAATGAAATTAGTTTTCTGGCTACTCCAGCCAATTCGATCCTAATAGTTTCACTCGCAGACAGCTTCTGAACACCCGTTGCGCGAACTGTCTGGAGTAATTTGCAGGCATTCCGGGCATCTTTCGCTTGTATTTGCTCAGCCGTCCTCATCGTACAGGCTTGGTGGCCACTACATACACTCATTTTCACTGGGTGTCCGGTGACCTGTCTTATTCAATGATATTTGTCACCGGTGGAGGCACTTTCCTGAGAATCAGGCAATGTCCTGTGTGGTCCGACATTCACAGCTTGTTTTGAAGCTGGCGGTGGCCCGAACATTGTGTAATAGCCTGGCGATCACATTCTAGGTTGATCTCATATGACTAATCAGTTTGGAGTGCAGATTGTTTTGGTAAATTTGTATGGTATCAAATTCTGTTAACCTCTGCTTTTCTAAGCGGGTTTTCCAGTGTTCGAGCGGCCCCGAAAGGCATGCCTGCAAGTGACATCGGAAGGGTGGATGATCAGAATCCGCGCAAGTTTTCCAAGCGGAGCGACAATCTGTAATTGTTTCACTCAGTTGGTGGCTGGTGTCAGTGAGTTGGGTTCGTGGCTGACTTGCTGTTGAAGGGCCCCAGGTGACCAGAGGATTTTGCTTACTCCGGGAGTTAGTGCAGTTTGGGAGCAACATATAGCTGAAGCAGGATTCAGACACTTTTTCTGATTTTACTCAGACTATTTTTCTCACCTTTCTTAGTGGAGTGGTCATGCGAACATATCGGTCCCTTAATTTATCAAACTTTCTTCCAAACAGGTCACATTGGCCTTTTTTCGCCATAAACCCATCACTGGGACTTTGGCACAACAAATATGAACCATTCATCCTGCTTCTCTCGGAGTACCGAGCCAGAAAATCTATAACTTTTCTAACGGTCTTTCTCCTATGTTCTGGATGATATTCACTTTTATGCTGCATTTGTCTACCTACCGTCGTTTGTCTACTCTAGACACCTCTTGTGTAACATTGTGGACACGCATCTGGTCGAATTGGCTCGCAAATTCCCTGCCGTCAAATTTCTTCGAGGAGAATCCGCACTATGCATTCCAGACTATCCCGAACGGAATCTTCCCTCTTTACTCATCTACCAAGCCGGCGATTTGAAACATCAATTGATTGGACCGGAGGCCGTTGGTGGCAAATCTGTTACCTCCAAAGGTACTTTAGTCTTTCCGTTATTCAACATGGTACAGCTGGGTTCGAATTTTTCTTTGCTTTCAAAGATCCCCTGATTGGTTATCAGCCATTTTGTCCAATTAGGTTAAAGCAGTGCATCTGCGGTTAGGATTGGGGACTAGTAGACCCAACGAATGATGCAACCGGTTTCAGTGTGGGTTGTCTGTTGAGCAGTTATCATTAAGTCGAACGTGGAATACGAGAAGGAGGTACGAAAGAGGTCACTGCTCCAGTCCATCTCACCTAAATAATAGGAAGAAGGCATAATTTTCATACGGTCTCATCAGTCGCAACGTGTGTAACACAGTCCAAGCTGGAACGAGCAGGTACATGAGTCTGGTGCAATGGTGAGCGAAGATCACTCATTTACATAGACCGGGATAGGCGTGCGAGCGTACAGCGGTGGCCCGCAGCAGATAATTAATGAAGTCTTAACGATCGAATACATTACACTATCCCACTTAATTACGGTCGATTCTCATGTCCAAAAAACTCCGATACACTGATACCTCTTTTTCAAAATAGTAGTTGGTGAAACTAGCGTACATAATTGTCATTTTTCAGACCGTCAGGCTGGAAAATATAGTCCGATTCCTTCTTGAGTGACAGCAATCATCAACCGTCATGTGCATGTACAGTTGACTAAATGTGTCAATGAGTTATTTGATTTTTCACCCCCATCTGACCTAACAGTACAATTAATATTTGGCCTCATTTGAAGGTGACGTATTCGAGTCCGATTAAACAAACATTTGATGTGCTTCTTACGAACCATGGAAAATCGAGCACATTTGCTTTTTGGTAATATAGGGACATTTGAGAAGTTTAAATTTTCGTCCTTCAATTCAAGTCAATCTGTGTCGAAAAGTCGACGAGCATTGTCCAGCTGTTTTACCCTTATTGGGCGTCATTAGCGGTGTGGATCGCGCGAACCTCCAGAGAGATTTGAACTTGAATCCTCCCGGCTAGTAGTTGAAGATACACGCTTCACTACGGGCGGCTCATCAGTAGTGTGACTAACCAGCGCTTGGGCAGAATACGGCATCAACCACACGTAGCGGAAACTGTTTGCAGAAGCACTGTTACCAGTCTAAGTTATCGCTAGCTTCCAGTCCAGTTCCGAATTGTAGAGGACGGCCAATTTAATTATAGTAATTGCCATAATAAACTGACTGGAAATTATTGACTCATTTTGGGAGTAGTGCAGTGAGGGTCTCTTGTCAGAGGTTTCATTGGACATGTACTTCACCAGACTGCTTGTTGACCCCAACCCCGATGTGGATGTGGATCGCGCCTTTTTGTGTATAAGTCCGGCTGCGGAAAAGCTTACCGTAGATAAACTAACTTGGTCCGGTGTGCATTCCTGGTTTCTCCATTTAAAATTATGATGGCTCAAGTGTCTCTGCTTAATTATCAACATTTGTTTCTCAGGTGTTTCACCCCACTACATTATCCTCATCTCTTGGGTCACCCAGGTCTTGAATGGCGTCTGGCACAGATGGGTGTGCTCAAAAGCAAACTAACTGAAGATCCGACCAAGCGCATTCAGATTTCCACCATCACTGGTCGGTCTACAAACAGACTGGGTCGTCGGGACCACTTATCTGACGAATCGGATGATTCGGATGATTGATTTTGACGTGTTCATCTTTGAGCACAGACTAGTAGACTTGCTTCGATCTTTCTCAGTGCATGCTTTACCCTGCTTTCTCCCACGCCCTTTTTTGTATTCCTTTTGTTTTATTGTATGCGCTGCACGGATATAGTGCACATGACTTTTCCAAACGACTCTGATCCCATGTCTTTTGATATCGATTCACACTTGGTGACTTGTCCGTAAGGTTCAATCTTTCGAATTCGCGCACAAACACAGTAGGGTGATCCATTTTCAGTCATTGTTTTTCTGTAAGCTAAAGCTCGTGGATATTCCCCCACCAATTTCACTCAGGGTTAAACAGATTTGTAGACGTATTGGCAGTACAGTTCCAATTACTCCCATAGTCCCATGTTATTCCTGGTTTCTCACCGGTTGACTTGAACATGTTCCTGCTTGCTTTGTAGGATACTTGTGCTGACGGTCAATCTGTGGCGACGTGTGTTAACACTTTGAGTGTGCTCTGATCTTGCGCAGTTCAGCTTCTCACAGATTCAGCTCGTAAATCTCACTAACACCGTTACTGACGTTTGTTGTGCTAATCAAGCATCTGACTTACTGTAATGATGTGGACAACTTAAAGGAAAATTCTGACTGATACCCCAGGTGTCCGGGTTGGGGGTTGAAGTATTATTGACGCCATTAGACATGTTTCGGCAATTTAAGTCTTGTGACCTTATGGTTGGAATAAAGATCTAGTGATTTATTGGCTCACAACTCTTTGAAACGCGTTCTTGTTTCCAAACGAATTTTTGCGCGATGACATAACCTTTTTTCGATTAAACCAAATAGTTTAACGGCGTGTGACTGTGTTTGACTGCAGTGTGATCAAATGAGATGTTCTTACGTGGAGACCAAAGAATGCTCGCTGCTCTGCAATTCGATCTTTTGATGGCAGGGTCCACGTACACACCCAAGTGGTCATTCGAAGTCAACGTTGTCGTTAATTCATTCATGTCCAGGCATTCAACTCATGGGAGCAATAAAGGGTGTTTTTTTAGGTGCATGGCAGACTTGTGTTCGCTGAATTGTTTCGAGGTTAGTTTTTGGGGAGGAGATGCTATCTATAATCGGGCTGGGGGAGGGGTCGGGAACTGCAACCTCTGTGTGTGTATTTGGTTGCGAAGCCTCTTCGAATTACTAATCTGTACGCAACTGTTGACCAGTCAGGGAATGGAACTTTTATTGGTAGATACAGCTGCCGGGTGTTCCACTGGTCACACTACGCCTGACTATCATTAGTCGGTGGGTCTGCAGTTATCCATCGTTTAAGGTCCTGGATTACCTAAGACGTCTGGGCCTTGCATTAGGCTCACAGAATTATATGATGACGTGAATGAGGAAATCACTCGAGGGGGTAGTTGGTCTTCAGTTTCCACAAAAAAAGTGATTTCACTGATTTAGAAGCAAGATTTTCAGGTTCGATGGTTAGCTGATGCACGGTTGCCATCGGTCGCCGATAGATAACCTCTCAACAGTGTTAATACTTCATCCTTGGTTTACACGAAATATCACAGGGAGCAACTCCGTAATTTAGGGACTAACTTCCATTTGTCCCGAAACTGATGCTGCCAACTCTGGTACCATATCGCGCTATCAGACCTAAATATTACTCCCCAATGTGCCTACTCATACGGTATAAAGTAGTCTATTTGGAATCGATTTTGCCGTGAGCCCAAGCAGTCACTGAACTGGCGAATAGATCAACTGCTACCTGACCAACAGCCAATGAACCCATCCGGACAACCAATAGTTAGACATGTTGCCATAACTTTACTATGTAGACTATAGTCGAAATCGAAACTAGCTTGATCGTATGACCTGAATAGAAATTACGGAAAACGTACGTTGGCCAAACTATGCATCAGAACAGCAGTATAGATGGGCGATCGATTGGGGGGAACCACTGGCATTATGGCAAGGTGCGGGCTTCCCTTTCGGAGCAAAATGCAACGGACAGGCGCGTATTGAATGGGGTCTGTGGAGTGTGGAGAGCCATTGGATTTGACATATTTTACTCATGCCAAACATGGAAAGAGAAATTCAGGGTTGCTGACAGACAGACAAATTATGCGCCTTTTATACTTCGTCAGATTGAAGCTAATTTCCTTTTGTTTGAATCTTGCTTTATCATTTTCTTGCTTGGAGTAAATCAGTCCAGTCACTGTTATCGCTTTCACTTCTGATTAGGTTGCATTCATCATCACAGTTACTGATCCTCCAGGGGACTGGAAGCATTCACATACATCCATAAAAGAACCAGTTCATTGAAGTGCCGTGAAGGCTTAGAAAGTGCCGACGGATGGTTTTTGAAATAGGACGTGAACTATGATCATACGAACATTTCACGTTCATTGTGTTACCTTCTAACTATTGGCCTTGCGGAGTTATGTTAGCATACTAAAAGCCCTTCACGTTTTGGACAAACGGGTCTTGCAGAATCTTTCGATATGTAAACGAACTGCTTGGGTAAGCGGGACGATAGAACAGGCGATTCTAGTTTTCTCTCTCCGAAAGAAGCAGTGACAAAAAATTATGCGGAACTGAATGAGATATGGCGAGAACTCGTATAGCCCCCAACCACCACCTCCTACTTCTCAGAGAAAAAATGATGGCAGCATGGTCGAATTTTCTAAAACGGCTTGAAAACTTGAACGTGCAGGCACACATGTTCTGAACGAATCGGAATTAACCAAAACCCTTTTTTCCATAGGATGCCTAGCGAAGGTGAATCACTGCAGGTTTTACTCAGTCTAGTGTGTATGAAAAAATTGCAACTGACGGAAGTTCCCTACAATTTTTAAATAGTTTGTTTCAGGCGGCCGACCGCCGCCATCATCGGGCGGTTAGACTTGTGCATCAAACTTTATCCTTGCATTATTGGAGGAGGCAAGAGAGAAATTCATCAGCTACGGGGTCATTTTAGGCAATGGAGTGGATGTTCTGATGTAGGTTTCCCGAACAACTCTGTTGATCGAGGGTAGTTTTAGCTTTTACTCACATCCGCTATAGTGGCCTAAGTCCCATTCTCAGCAGTGGCTCTAGTTATGTCCTGAGTTCCTCGGCATTTGGACCCACCGATTTAAATAGTATGTGGTACAAGTTGCTGCTAGTGATCATGCGCGTCTGTCGCAGTTGAACTATCATAGCTGGCTTAGCTGAGCAACCGGTGAGTCTTCAGTGATTAACCTGGAAATGGATCGAGTTGCAGACCATGAGAACCCACCATTGGTCCATTTCTAATATTTGTTTTTTTTCTCGCCAAAACTCCAGCCTGAAAGGTTTAGAAGAAGACAAGTAGGCTTGTGCTGCCTGTTTTTCCAGTAACTTCTGCTCCCACGTAATAAGTGAGTGCTAACCAGAATTAGTGGTAAGGCCTGAGTAGGGGAGTGACAACTACATATGTGCAAACGCTGTTCTAAAGTGAATTTTCAAAGACAATATTTACTTCAGGTCTGAGAAATTAGTCGTGTGGATAGGAATCACCCACTTCGTTCATGCGGCGGATGGGAAATATCCAATATTTCACCGGAGAATGCAACTTAAAATGCAACCATCAGGATTTGAAGTGGCTTTGAGATTCATTTTGGTTTTGCGAATATGAGGGAAGCCAAACTGGATGACCGGAGAGCGTCGATGGCCAAAGTTGGCAACTGCTCGTTAACAAAAGACATTCAAGTTTATTTGTCCAGGGGTTTGTGAAATGAAGTCCTGAAAAATTTGATTTTTACGG
Organism: Opisthorchis felineus; assembly: GCA_004794785.1. NCBI lineage: Eukaryota > Metazoa > Platyhelminthes > Trematoda > Opisthorchiida > Opisthorchiidae > Opisthorchis > Opisthorchis felineus. Next base: position 572,021 of record SJOL01007812.1, on the reverse strand, counting down.
GTTGGTGGGGCCACAGTGTGAGGCAGGGTTTATCAGTAGTTTTGTGTTGAAAGGGATAAAGGAGGAGGGTATAAAATCAGTTCGACAGTGAGGTACGGTATAATAAATCGGGAGGTAGAGGGGAGACATAAAAAGTTGGATTAAAAAACAGAGTTAGACGAGAAGGGCAGAGATGAGGCAAGCTATGGGGAACAGATGAAAAACGGATGCGAAAAAAACCATGATCGGAAAAGAATATGAGCTTGTCGTTAATGGGTGGGCTCGCAGAGTTTCAAATCATCTTCCGCTGGAAGCAATCCAGGTTTGAAGGACAAGTGACAGATGCCCCACCGTACGACGGGACATAGCGAGTTTAGTCGGAAAAACAGCCTGACCAAGAAGTGAAGCATCTACGGGAAATAAAACCCACTTGTAGAAACCGGCAGATCACATGTGGTTCTTTAAAACAAGTTAAGACATAGTGTGATGAAAGCAAAAGACCGAGGAAAGAGGTTTGGATGCAAGGCACCTCGGAGTTAAGGTTCTTGGTGAAAGAAAGTGACCATTTATGCCTTGTACGTAAAACGTGTTCCAGCCGACCGAGAACAACCAGTGTGTACTCGCTGCCTGTTGGCACTCTGCTCAAGCATACTGTAGATGAAAAACACGGTTGACAAAATGCTACATGATACAGTTTTGTATTGATTGTTGTCAGCGGATGAATCACTATGTCTGGTGACCTCTTGGTTACTTAGATAAATGATTACCTGAGTGACCTGCTAGTCACAAGTAGCCTGCGGCATACGGTGAGTTAAAAGGTGAGATATAAAATAGGTTATTCGCAACCCAACTGACGGTAGTTTTGGGTTCATGTCTAGTTATACGGAACGTCCGAAAACCCAAATTCACGCATATTTGAGGGCAATCGGTTTTCACTGCTTCTTTTCGGAAGAGTTTCCGTCAACCTTACTTTCTACTTGAATACAAATTGCACGAGAGTTGACTTGTACACTCATTTGCATACCAATTTGATTTTGACGGGGGACTCACGTGGAACCCAGCTGAATCTCCCGTTTATGATTGTCATAAGCAACCGAATAATTTTACTGGTTTATGTTAATGGGTTAGGCACACTTTCGGTTTGGATGAATCCATAAATGCCCAACGGCAATAGAGAATCCCGTTCGCTGACCTGTATGAACCACCTCGAACTGATAAGGTGCATAGGTGCTTACGTTCAGTTGTTCTGCTCTCTCAAATGCACATTCCCTTTGTATGGGGCTTGCCGACGCTGGATTGGCGGAGTCCCGGCTAAACACACTTTTCAATACTGGATTCATTGTTAAACCAAACGTATGTCCTTCGGAAACAACTAGCTTACAGGTAGCATGCCTCGCTTTGGGAGACACTACAGAAACTTAACAACCTTATAGTGGCTGCACCCAGGATCTCGTGATTAGCAGTCCGATCAGTAGTTGCTATTCACTGTCTAATTAATTCGTGGTGTCCACCTTCCAACCACTGAGCACCTATCAGCTAGTCACACGTTGAGTGGTGCATTGAATGTTCAGTTCTCAGATGAAATGCTCACACAATTTGTGAGGTGTCCCCCGTTCTGAGCAGACTGATTGAGGTTTGTTGTTTGCATGAGAATAGGTTGAAATTTTTCCTTCGTTACTAGTAAATTAACAGACCTGTCAGCAAGCGACCACACGATGTGAATACCGTGGCTGAAGTATCCCTACCTCCCCAAATCATCCGCAAACAAAAATGTGGCAGCTGTGAACAATGTCCGGTGAGCACGCGGTTTTCGCAGGTAATAATACTGATAACACCACTACTACTACAAGGAGGAAATCCCTTTGTTGCGAATTCGTTTATTACCAAACACCAACTAAGCAGTTACGAACTATTGTACAGGAAAGTAAACGTCTCATATGCACATAGTTTTTTAAAACTGAACATTCTCACGCGTCTTCTTGGACATTCATGGATAATCAGTGACTATCACGCAGTAGTGAACGAATGCTGCAAATCAGTTACAAGAGTTCCGGAATAAACCTCACCTTCCATTAGACGCAGGGCGGAGCTTCGATAAAACAACAGACTACTCGCATGTCTCATCAGTAGTATTCGCCGTTACACTAATAATGATGAGTGCGATTATGATGATTGAAGGATGAGTTGTGCTATATTCTGCCCGAAAGATCAGCTGCTCGTGGCCAAAAACTTTGGCCCTAAACACTATCCGGAAAGTTGCAAATTCGAACCTGCCTGGGATCTCGTGAGATGCTCACTAATAACATTACCCCTCATGGATGAAACAGCTGTACACAGGTTCTCAGCCATTCAGCATAGATTAACTTTACTCGAAGGGTAAAACCTCTGCGTAAAATGACTTCACGATTTCCTAATACCATCAAATTTTGAGAATTTCTGTTGTTCGTTGTACTCTGATCCCGGATAAGAAGAGCTAGAAAATCTTTAAAGCTATCAGGTGAAAGCGGTACTGACGGAAACTTTGAGAAAAATTTCAACGCCATGTCTTAGAAACTTATTTGAATGTATTGTTGCAACCGATGGATACATGTTGAGTCAGATTTCCGTGCTTCATCGCAATATCTAAGTCCAGTGTCTAATGGGATCTGGAACACGTACGCACGGCATAAAAGTGAATTTGTTAGCAAAATTAGAGGATTTCTCGAACTTTGCGCAAGGCTTTACTCAGTATCCGAAATAATAATTCGACTTAAGTTAAGAAATTGTTAAACCTTTTTCAGTGAACGTCTTCAAAGAAAATCATCCGAGTTGATGACTGTAAATTTGAGCAAACCGAATGCCACAGCTTGTAAAACCTGTTTTTGTATTGGTAAAGTGGAAAAGCAAAAACGTACTGACGAAGAACAGAGGTGGTCCCAAGGGACCAGAACATAAAGCCTGTCCTCCCAGAGTGGTCTGTTTACAGAAGCATTCTCCGTTTTGTTACTGTTATAGGAAAACCCTGCCCTGTTAGGTATTATTTGCAGGATCAATAATGACTATTTGGGTTTGATCTCAATCAATCACAGTTAACAACGTTTCACGTACACCTTCGAACTGATGGAGTAGATAGATGCAAATATAATACCGCAGGTTACGTCAAGGAGTTCGTAGACGTATAGAGCGTGTGAAGAAGGGCAAAACAAAAGTGACTCAGTCCTTAGAGAAAAAAATACTCAAATTAGAGGTTTAACTTGCCCCACAAACAGCATCCAACGCATTTGTTTGGGACTTAGTAGCTAATCGATGCTTTTTGATGAATAACGAGGCCTCCGGGAAAAATGAAGCTATTTAGGCCATTCGGCAATGATAGACTCACCTCTGACTTTCATCTTCTCTGCTTTGAACTGGCACAGATTCCTCCCTTTGGAGCAGCGTGGCAGATCGGTTCTATGCAGTTAAATTCTCAAGCATGAGAGAACAGCTGGAACACCATTTCAGACAGGCGAATCTCCGAAGGAAAACTTTTGTGAGTATACAAAATTAACAGAGGATTTGGGACATATTGCTGGAGGAATGCTCTGGATTTCCACGCATAAGGTGAACGATCAAATATTCTGGTTTGCTCACTCAGCGAAGGCCGTTTTGATATAAACCGTTATGTTGGTAGCAAAAACGGAACAGATGGCAAATTACTTTTCTTGCCCTGTCTAGGCAACCGGCTGGTTACTCTGAGCTATTTTCAAGGACAGAATCGATGATTTGATACTATTTTCGGTAGCGATATTTGTGACACGCACTAATAGAGTTTGACTGCATTTAAAGGTACAATGGTCCCTTGAACATTTTTTTATCCAACCAACTGACACAATTTTCTACGAAACGAAGCTATTCAGGCAGATTACCGATTGTTTTGACCTAATATCTTTTTGTCCTGTTTGTTCAGGTTTTCCGTTCCTTCCAGTTATCATTCGCCTGTATCCTAGATATAATACTGGTTCCCGTTGTGACGTTTCCAATCGCACATGACCACACTGGTCATGTGTGGTGAATTTTCTTTACCTATCTATCCACGCAATTTACTGAACGCCAAACGAGAGTCATGTGAGTGTGCATTCTACAGATTCCACAACCTCGCTCGCCTAGCATGTCAGATGTGCGGAGTTCAAACCCCGGCGCGGCCATTGGATATGCACTGCTGATGAGCTCTAATAAGAGCGCAACTCGAATCCAGTGCTTTCCTCCCCTTTGGTGTGGACTCACCAGGACGACTGCGCGAGGACAGGAGGACGACTGTTCAAACGAGAGTCATGTGCGAATGTGTCCTATAAAAGAAAACTGTTTAGCAGTTTCCATGTGTATGTGCTGTCACCTGACAGGCTGGCCAATCGATCGATGAAACAAGTCAGTTACCGGGTCGTCGTTCGAAGCTTCCGCCTCTCCGGTCATATCACTCTAGCTCGAACATGTTCACCTGGGCAGACGTAAAACTTCAGATACTTCTAGCATGCCCTGGTGTAGTAGTGGTAACACGTTGGCCTTGGATGTCAGATGTGCAGAGTTCAGATCCCGGCACGGCCATTGGATATGCGCCGCTGATGAGCTCTAATAAGAGAAAAACTCGAGTCCAGTGCTTTGGTGTGGACTCACCAGAATGATCGCGCCAGGACAGGAGGACGATTGTTCAGCTAAGAGTCATGTGAGAATGCATTCTACCCGCAACCACTACCAACTAAATTAAGAATTGTTTACTTGTGGCACTCTAGTAGCTACTAACAAATTCCTAATTCCTGTTTCAATACTTTTGGAATTTTAACACACGAAGACACGCCAGTGTAATAGGCAAATCGATGAGCAACTACAACTACTTTAGTAAGACTTCAGTCATATGACGATGTCTTTTCATGAATGGTTTTACTTTCAAACAGTGTAAATAGAAGAGTTGTAATGTTAAAGTGCTCGTTAGTTATTGTGAATGGCGGTTCAAAGAAGGGAAACATTTGAACTGAAGCTCACCAATATACGGTGTGCAAATGATTTACCAAGACGGATTTCCGAGAGGTTTTACCAAGCGCTATGCCCAGTGACTGCATAATTCTTTCTGTACGCAATGCAGCCAGTGATTATCCACGTACTGCTTAATGCTGGGCGATGAACAGGCATACACACAGCCTGGTTATCAGTATTCAATAGAGGTCATAATTCACGACCACTGTAGTGTTTAGTCGAGTGCAAAGCACAGTATGTAGGTTAGTGCAGTTGACAACCGATCGGAAGGCTGCCTTAATCCGTCTTGTCAGTATCAGTGTAGAAGCATGTTTCTTGTAATAACACGGCTGTTAGTAGCTGTTCTTCTGGGTCAAGTGGAGCAGCTGGTTGCTGTTCTTTAGGGGTCGGCTAAGGTAATGGTGAACTCAATCTTGCTCCAGCTGGTTGATATAAATTAAAAAAAAATGTTTATGATGGACGACATTATTGGTTTAGCAAAAACATATGCATGTTTGTCCCACTGCAGATTACATTACACTTACAGGAATCACGTTTGCAGATTTATCTCACCGTGGATTACGTTTCATAAACACAATGTTGGGGATAATTTACACCTGGACAACCTACCCTTGTGGGGAGTGACTGAAATGAACAAAGTTCTACAGTGTATGCAGTATATTAGTAGTTCGTTCACATACTTAAATGGTGCATGAACATCTTCAAACTAAAAGGCAGCACAGAGGTTGCTTTCGGTTCTGGTTGTGCTGATATACAATATGTGTAAAATTTTCCAATGTATAAGTGATATGTTTTATGGGGCTGGTGAAATTCTGCGGCTCCTACCGGCCGCAGCTGTCCCATTTGGGGCTCACCAATCGGGCCTGATTTCTAATTTTGTAACCCATCTTTGTCTTGGCTGATTAAGCCTAGTAGGTAGCACGAAAACCGGCGAAGCCGGCAGTCAAGTTTTGTTCGATCTTACTCAGGTACTTGGTAGTATCGCATCTCAACTGACAGCGTTAGTCATTTTTTCAGAAGGGTGAAGACACCCAGATTGTGTGAGTTAACTTCAGTGATGTACAGCCTTGAATGTAAAGTTTCTGTAAGCTATCCGAATGACTGAGCAGGTTACAATATCTGGCTGAGATTGTAGCGGTCGCCCAAGCTCTCTCCCTCGCGTTTCGTTTTATTCCACATACCACAACTTGTATTACGAAACAACACCGTGCAATAATCCAAACTTTGGTCAACAACGGGTTCTGTGAAGTCGTTAAGGGCACAATGTGTTTCACATTGTTGTTTTTTACGTTCCACTCAACATATATAAGAACAAAACACACAACACACCCGACACACACAACTCAACTCCGCAGCACTACGCTCGTCTAGCCGCTCAAGAATTACAGCGCGCCGTCCACGGATAGCCAGGAAATACGTGTGGTTGTTACAACAGCGAAGAAAACACGCTACCTGTATCCGGATCTCCAACGGGATTTATCGACTCGTACCTACAAAACGCTAAGTCCCTCTTTCAATATATATCTATTGTAATAATTTCATTCAACAAAACATTTTTTATTGGTGCTAGTAGTTTTCTATCCATATTTTGAGTTATAGTAGAGCTCCCAACAAGATACGCTGACGACATATTTGCGATCATATCAGCCACACGATGGCAAGCCTTCCTAAACTATTTGAACGAACAACGTAGCAGTATAGAATTCACTACGGAAACTGAGAACAAACAGGGGACTATATGTTTCCTGGACTTCAAGCTGTCTCAATCATGGATTCTCAATGGGATTCCGCAGAAAACCTACAGGTTCAGCTGTTTGCATTATGAGTCTTCACACCCGCACCACGTCAAACGTGCAGTTGTCCGATCTTTGGTAAGTCATGTAAAGGAAGTATCTTCGGATGAGTCCATAGGAGCAGATGAACTGAAATGACTCATTAGGGTATTACGGGCAATATGGTGCAGTGGTTAGAGTGCGAATTTACTGACCGGAAGGTCCGTGGTTCAAACCCGACCTCTGCCTCTCGACTTCTCCTGTCTAAGTTTGGGCAACCTGGCAGTATCCCAGTCCTCGTGTTTCCTTCGGGTGTTATGGCAGCTAGGCGCCGAAAGGGTGTTACAGCTGAAAGATTCATATTATTTATTTTTTATATAGGGCATTACAACAAAATAAATACTCCATAGGGCTCATCGCCCAACAAATGGAGAGAACGCCACTCGGACTGGTGAGACAAGGAGACGAAAACCCGGTGGTTACCTTGGGAAGACCCCCAGAAATGGCACTTCAGACGGCATTCAAAAGAGAATTAGAGATTATGATAGTAAAACATTCCTCCGATTGACAACAACCTACAACGACACCGCATAAGAACTAAGGGCCCCGTCGAACCGAGACACCGCACGAACTACGTCCACCTAATTTCCTGCGCAGAATGTCCAGCCAAATGCATAGGCCAGACAGCCAGACAACTCCATATACGATTCGCGGAGTACGAAAGACATACTTATTTTCTGCCAAAAAAATCCAGCTGACCCTGACTCAGTCATTACATCTGAGTCAAGCCATCAAATCAACTACAATGTCACACACACTGCAGCCAGGATTCAGGTCACACGTGGAATGGACGTGCGCTGAGGCACTGGAGATCAACACAATCGAACTGCGTCAACCGTAGTGATTGTGCCAGCATCCCATCTGCTTTGGACTTACTGCACACATTAGTAGACACAGTGGTCGGAAGTCAAGCAGGAATCACAGCAATGACGCATCACAGCCAGCACAACAACAAACGGAGACACATCCCAGTCAGAATGCCCTCACACACGCGTATGCACACACAGAGGTAGCACACCCACACACGCTGGTTGCACCTGACTGGCAACCGATCCCAGGAACACCAATTAGAGGACAAAATAGCAAATCAAAATAACGCCACACCTGACCCGTATTCAAGTGATTGTAGAAATCCTTGAAAAAGATTGTCCACCGCAACCGAAACGTCGGATTATGGCGTCTTATTCCACTTCGCTTTGTTCTGACTTTAAACTTTCCAAGTTATACACCACATGGCGCTCAGTTTATTTAACAAGATCAGAGCGGAGTTTGGCAAGGAACTCTTTAGGATGAAGTCTCAACTGAAATTCTCAAATCCGCTCACACTACTGATAAAACTGTTGACCCAGGGATGCATGTATCTTGTCCTGATACACTACAGTGAATAATTCGGCGCATTTGAATTTTGGTAAAGTTTTGGTGAACGCCTTTTTCTGGACTCTAAATCTTCGCTGCTCGATCAACATTCTTTAATAGATCAGACTTATATTCTACCAGCGTTTCCAACATTAAGCTAGCCGGGTAGACGCGACGAATTCCGGCTTCGGGACGAAAGTCCCATAAGAGCATAAACCTATCAAAGTCGGAATCCATTAACAGTCTAGTCTTATCCAGCCGGACCGCCCTAACAAATCTGACAAGGTGTTACAGCCAGAATTGAAGACCTGTTGTTACTAGCCGTTGGCACATCGACGGTGACTAACCGAAATTCGGGGACATTTCGTGGTGGTTCGACGTTGTTTCTTTTAGGTCCCATTTCTGAAAAGAACAGTTGTGGCTTCAAGCTATCCCATTCGTTATCTTGTTCGCCCAGTGTTTACCGACAGACTGATACAGAGTAATACCACTCCGCTTATAACGAGCGCAATATCAGATTGGCTTTGGCGTGGAAACTGCCTGTAAGTCACTTGCGCAGATTACGTAATCACGGTGCAACAATGGAGATATCTGTGCAGTGCCACAAAAATGGGTAAGGTTTTCATGGCTTACCAAGCAACCATGGGTAACTGAGTAGACTACACTCAATCTGCAGCCGGTCTGCATGGGGCTCCAACAGAGAAGTAAAGTAGAAAATCCGCATGACCTTATCGGTGTCAACCCGATCCAAACTGCAACACTACAGCAACAACCGCCGCAATTGAGCTCCCTTGAATATTTAAGTAGAATTCATTCTGGTTATTCGGATTACATGCATAATTGATCTAATATCTATCGAAAAAGCTCACAGATGATCACAAACTGAAACATATAAAACGATTTTCCGCCTTACAGGTTTATCCGTTAATGGCACAAAACCCATTTACAGGGAATTCCCTGAGCCAACGAACGAGTTCGGTTCATCCGTCAAATTTTTTGCCCAAAGACAAATTCACTAAATTTGCACATAGTGCAGACTAAGATAAAGTGATATGGGAACCAACAAGACATTCGTACAACTTGAATCATCGGAAGTCGAGAAGTCAATTGAAACATGAAGTATAGTAAAAACCTGAAGTATAGAACCGAAAGTTGATACCAATGTCGATGCTGATTGGCTGAGACAGAATAAGGTCAACAAACACATGATCTGCTTCAGTGAATCTATCACTGTGATGACTATGGATTTACACTGTTTTGTGAGGACGGCATTTCAAACATTTTATGAAACCACCGAAAACGCCGGCCATCACATGGTGTGCTCGGTTTTCGCAACATCTTGGGCTATTATTTTAATTAATTATTTGAGTGATCCCGAGTAAACTGAAAAAAAGAAGACTGACCGTCTGCAAACTACCAGTGAGATTTTAAAGCAACAAGGTCATTACTACTCAGTAGATACTATGCAGCTTGTCTTTGTTTTACGAAATTCTGCATTATTCCTATCCAGACTGCTCTGCTGGGGTCAATCAACATAGATATAGAGCTCAGAATTTTAGATCTCTATGAATGTTTGACCCGAAGATAACAATGTTTCTTGATACCTTACTGACCTCGACGAATATTTAAAATCCGTGTTTTCTAAGGTCAGTGTTCAGTCATCCGGGGCCACTTAGTTTTCCACCGTGGAACTAGGTTTGAGTAAATGAATGCCAGATGTTTCACTCAGTGTTCTTTGCATTAATCTCCAGAACGTCTTGGTTTATCGAATAATCTAATTTAAGTTAGACCAGAACGCCTTTCTATCCATTGAGTTCCATTACGTTTTCGTCACAGTTTTTTAATCAAAGGGAAGCTTGAAGGAAATTTTGGAGCGACTTTTAAGTGCGCTTGTTACCTAACGTCGAGAGAGCGACGAAAGTGGCCATTTAGATCATGTGGTGTAGTATGACAGTAAAAACGGATGTTACTGGCACCTGGATGGATGTCTATAACCTTTACTTACTTATCCGTGCCTCACGTATTGGGTGGAGATTAACCCACATATTCCAGAATCTACTTGGTATAACAGTGGCTTCGGTGGGTTCCTATGACACGCTCTGCAGTGGATTTCCTGAGGCATAAATTCCACACTACCGAGGGACTGGACGATAGGTTTGCGTTCATCCTGTCTTTTCGCACAACTTAACCGCACATTTTCACAGTGTACATTTCACACAAGCCTAGCCTGGACACAATGTGATATAGTCCCCGGCATGTTATAGTAAAGCCTCATAAAGACTGTTCAGTAATCTGTAACTCAGAACTCCTTGGGGTTGACTCGACGAACGCGTGTGTCCCGGAGCGCTCCGACACACAGGTACCACTATTAGACGACAAGACTTTTGATTTCATCGTCTGAGTCGGAGGAAAATCAAGCTGTTCGTACGTGGTTACACGGAAACTTTACGCGAATGTCTACAAACCTGGTAGTTTTTCTTTTAAGACAATTTTTTGGCAAAGTACTAAAATTATGACTATGATTTTTTCAAACCCAAAAGCAGCATGTACTCGGATGATTCAGAATTGGTGGATTGACAGTCTATCGGTGCTTTGGAAATCTATCCGAGGCTTGGTCGTATTGCTCGAAGACTCACAGAATTTCGTGGAACGTACAGGCATACCTCAAAGCCGAGATATTCTTGCTTACTAAGACGCTCTTACCGTTTAAGTTGGTTCCGTAAGGCACGGAGACTACGACTCGCCGATGAGCCTCAAGATGGACAAACTGGTAGCCGGCTGTCGAAGAACTTTCAGCAACCACTTGAATGGTGCGTTATATCAAAAAATACAATTCAAATTGATTTATAGTACAAGATAGATACGCTTCAATTATCCGCAGCCGCATTTCGCGAAAAACGTGTCAAAGCTTCTCGAAATTAAGGCAGCAGGATAAACAACAAATATGAGTTATTTGTCAAAGTTCATAGGTAAGCAATTCATTAACCGTTGTGTTTACTAAGCTGTAGAACCAACGAAAGACGCAATTTGTTGTAAAAACACTTGGGTAGGAGTACCGCCGCCTAACATAGCATCCATAGCTATCCTAACTTTGATCTAGTGTCATGTGTTCTGTGGCCGAGTTGAGTCAGGACAATGAGCGTCGCCCACAATAATGCTCAGTTTACCCAGAGTGGAACTAGTTAAATCTTTGCCTTCTGGAGAAGGAGTGTGTAAAATATGACTTCAGAAATTCTCATTTATGGTCAGGCCTCCCTCATTTGTGGGTCTCGCGAAGCCTAGTCATCATTTACCTATAGTTATCTGGGTGAAAGCATTTTGGAGAATTTAGCCTGAAGCCGGAGTCCGCGTGGTTTTCTACACAGCCTGAGGTGTATGTTTCATTTCATGTCAAAGAGTATCTCACCAAGTAAGTGTTGTCACTCAAAGTCACAACCAAAAAATGATGAGATAAAAGAAAGCCTAGGTTCTACAATGTAGTTGCCATGATAAAAAACTTCAAAAATGTATTCCTTCGGTCCAAGGAAAGGCGAGCTGTTGTCAGGTAATCCGTAATGGGTTTGATGTTTACTGTAGGTGTTTCGCAAGGCAAAGGTAACGTGAGATTGGTGGGTTTGCATGTCAAGAAAAACACTGTTTTTATCGTTTACCAATTAGTGACAGAAGGGGCTCAAGATGAATAAAAAGTAAGTGAGAGCCATCGATGTTGCCTACCTTCCAGGTTCACGTTACTATCCACATACCTGCCTCATGTTTTGTATCCGGTTATCATGAATCGATATGAACAGTGTTAGGGCTTTCGGTATCTGTCATAGGTTAGTAAACTAGCAGCCTCTCTCGTCCACATACTGTTCTTTGCTTCATATAGTTAGATTAGAACGAACTACACCAACAGTTCAATGGCGGACAACTAACAATTTCAAACATTCTTTCTACTTTTGATGAAGATGACGATGGCTAGGATGATATTATTACTGGTGTTGGTGGCACCGTCAGGTAAGAGAACGAGGAAATTGACGTTTCTCTAACCCTCAAGGGAACGCAATAATTTGGCTTAAATTGACCAATGAAAGTGTAGCTCAGCTTCGCTTGTGCACGACTGGGCCAATCAATGCTGAGTGGTTAGCGAATCAACCGGACCAAATGAAATTAACACGTCGAGAGTATTAAAAGGTGTTTGTATCATCGATTAAGGAGACAATCATGGGCTTGTGGCAGCGTGCGATATTGTTAATTTCTGTCGTTTTTCTATGTATTGGTAAGTTGTAGATTTGGCAGTGGTGAATTCACAAGGACATGCATGATCGTCCTTTGGTTTGTTTTAGCTGGTCTTACGTGATTCGTCTCCCTGAGTTGAAGCGATTTATAGAGAAGTTCATTGGAAATATGATGTCCTCTGCAATGATAATAATAATCGATCTTCTAGTGAAACAATTATCCTTGTAATACTGATTTGCGATCAGTTGGCTGTATGGTCGGTTCGCTGCGCTTGACAAATAAGCTGCAGAACTTCTGGTCACCAATCTAAAAGACGCCATCAGTACGTATCGCTATGGTTGTTGATGGGGTATTTGAAAGCTAATGGCCAATGCTGTCAAACAACTAAGCCGCCATTTGATACAAAATCAGTAAACGCTAACGAGTTGTAAACTTTTTGATAAGTATTCGAGAGGACAGTCGTAGTATATGGGGAAAATTGAGTAGTATTATTAGCCTGGTAACAGTGGTTGAAAACACAAATGGGTAACAAACATATACAGCCTTATTAACGATTAGTGCCTTGACTCCGATGGGACACAAGACACTTCACCAATGATAAGACAGTGTTTTGTCGTTCTGTCTTATTTTTATACCCTCAATTGTCAGAAAGGAGTGTTAATTATCTATTCAGACATAGTTAAGTAGGTAACCAAATGTGACCACTGTACATTTGCGTGTTGCGAAATAAGTCCTGAGTGGAGAATTTATTGAATACGTGCACTTCTTTGGAGAGCTCAAACCTGTGTTTTCTGTCTGCAATACGTAAGGTGCGATAACTGCTAACAACCACCGCCCGGAAGAGATGTTGGAAATAGACAAAAAGCTCTGAAGAGGGACACCCAGACAAGGAGTGATTTTTCTTCAAGAAGTTTGCTAATGCACGTCGCACCAGCTAACGGGAATCACTTTCTATATCTTAGGCATGCTCGAAAAAAACTAACGCTACAATGAATTGATTAGTTGAACTTTATACAAGTTAGACAATGATGAGATTTATTGTCCACCGAAGCTTACATAATTTTTACAGTGAAGATGCTATATTACGTCATCTTCGGTGGAAATTCTATACCATGTGACATGCTGCTTCCACAGACGTTCCGGGCTCAGTTGATGCTGCAGGAGCTATTAAAGGTATTTTCCTGGAACTCTAAAACAGGACCTGCTCATGGTGGCATTCCGAAGAAAACTGGATGAACTTCTTCTGCATCGTACATATCATTGAGGAAGAAATGCTAATGAGCGAGTCGCAGCCTCTTACCCAGCGTACGCTTCATTGCTTTGATTGCGTAACATTTACTGTCAGCTATCATAACTCGATGATAAATTCCAAAGCAAGTCAGTAATATCGACAAATGCACTAATTTGCAAATCAATTTGGTTTTCACGAGAGATTCAAATGAATCCCTCGTTTATGATATTCTTCAACTGAATGTGCTACACACAGGCCGCTTCATGTTTCATGTTTCTCGAAGCGTTTTCAGCAACCTTTTGAGTAGTTCCGTTTATGAAAATATACTGCGTTATCTCGAATGTTGTGCCAACTGAAACATGAGTCGGCCCGTATGCAGCACATTCAGTTGAAGAGTATACTAAACAATAGATTCAGTTAAGTCTCTAGGGAAAACCAAATTGATTTGCAAATGAGTGTATTTGTCGAAATCAGTCCAATTTGGGTTCAAGTAGAACATAAGTTTGGTGGAAACTCGGGGATTGCGCCTACCTGATGAGCCCCAAGAAGGGCGAAACCGGTCGTGGGCTGTCGAAGAGTTTTCAGCAACCTTTTGAGTAGGTTCCTCAAGTCAGTGACATTTACACAACCAGGTGTTCTACTTCCAATTTTGGATCCGTTACGTTCTCATGCAAATTTGTCCAGGAATCACATCGTTTTTGATATGGGCACAGAGTGATCTATTACAGGCCGCCTTGCTTAGCTTGGTCTATCTGATGGCATGTACTGCAAAGAACTTGACTTTTGTCGGGCAAAGACATCATTAAGTTGCGAGTTGTCATATATCCCCTATGAGCTATGGGTTTTCTGATCAAACTTCTCAAAATTCCCCGAATGTGTGACATCTGGTCCGTGTTGGAAATCTTTCCGTTTTCCATTTGACCATTACTCCGTAGATCAATAAGTGGTCACATATCAGCCGGCCTAGTAGCTTCGTGGATATCTTAGTAGGAGCGAGTTCAGCAAAACCTTGAATACTAAAGTCTTCGAGAGAAAAACAAGTTGGTAACAGCTAACCAAGTACAAGCTGCAACACATGCAGCGGAGCGGATTGTGGTCCGTCATGACAGAGGCAACGATGCAGCCTAAGTGAGGAGAAAATTGCAGAAAAGTTTGTGATCAACATTTGTTCGTAATTTCTCCCTTACGATTTGTTGTCAATGTGTAACACTAAGAACAAGAACCCGTTCAGCTATATGTATACAAGTTGGAATTATTAGTGGAGTAAATGACCTAGACTAGCTCTACCTGTAAGTGACCATGTCCATTGGAGAGGGGTTTTCGACCTCAACTATGCGGTTCGTCTTGTTCAATTTTGCAGAATGAGTACATCAGTTTCAAGTGTACGCTGGATCTAAGATATCTTTTCTTCTTAAAAGTCACTAATTTGGGATCCACGGTTCTTATTTGCCCTAGCGGAGTCCACTCTCACTATTTTGTGGGAATTTCACGGAGACAAGAAAAGGTCGATCTTGAAAATTAAACAATATTTTAATGTAATGTGCAAACTGAAGCAACTTTTGATTGTTTGGTTGAACGGAATTTCATTATTGCCGACTTAAACCCGCTTTCTGGGACTAGTAGTAACAACAATTTTTCATGAGGTTTTGCCAGTGCCCACACCTACTGAGTTCAAACGGAAGCTCAGTTTAGTTTTGTTTAAGCAGTCAAATGCGAATGACAAACATCAAGAGACCACATGGCAAATCTTGGTAAGAAATGGTACACCAGTTGAGCAACTGGGTGGGTTATCTATGAGAACCAAGACCAAGTACGTTTGACAGGTTCAGCATATAATGGCTGTTACCCCTCTGCGGGGTCTAGTAAACGACACTCACATCCTGTTGCTCCTTAGTGTTGCAAACTTGAATGACAAAATTGAAGGATGGAGGTCGTTAACCGAGAATGCTGAAACCGATACATCATATTATGAGATAACTAGTGAAACAAAAAGGAAATTAGTGAATTAACAGGACATGTTGTTTGATCATTTGAAGCATTTGTTCTAAATATTGGCGTAGAAACCAAAACAACTGCATCAAAATTTAGCACAAACAGTTCCAGTAGTTTTGACTAAAGTATGGAATCAATTGTCTTCACCGAATGGTATGTTCAGCTTGGTAGATCCCCTTTTCATGCGTGGCGAATGTGCCGATTTCTACTCAACTGAAACACATTTTCGTGTCATGAACAGTACCACATGGATTGCAGTCTATTGACATCTCAAAGCTGTGTCTTTAGCCTTCAATTTTTAGTTTTACGATTGGCGTTTTAATATATCTCAAAGATTTTCTTATCCATAACGCTGCGAGCAGTAGAAATGTAATATATCTTAACGGGGGATAAAGCTATTGGCCTGTGCACTGCTTTCCCCAGATTGCTGAACGCTTTTCTTAAAAGCCTACACTGCTGCGTGCATCTCCACTGATGAGTTTCTTAAGAAAATGCAAGGCAGTTACAAAACGGCTTTGAATTATTTTCTAAAAAATAAAAACCGCGCTGATACATGTGCTAATAAACAACGCGTACCATTTTGGACCTACCAGAATAATGTGTGAAGCTCATACTTTCAGCTGACAGGAAAAAAGGGCCTTGGAAAAAACTCCATATTGGTCTGCAAAACACTCCTTTCGGCTGCGTATTGAACGAAGGTGACTGCGATCGATAATCTTGTACCAGTGAACCCGGCAAATAATCAGCCTTGTCAATTGAACGCGTTCTTCTACGCCTGCTTGTGTGAGCATGAATTCACTTTATTTAAATCAACTTAATACTTGGTCTGCCGAAAGCTGCAAGCGGGCAGCTAAGAAAAGACCGGGAGGACGACCGATATTCACACAAGAGATAGTCCATGTTGAGCAAGTGAAAAGTAGTAAGGGAATGATCTGTTTACGTGTCTAGTTTATTAAACTTTTATGTAATCGACCATAAACATTGAGTAATCTGACGGTATCGCTCCTCTTGGTGCAGATAATCTCAAATAATCTGAATAATTTTGCGACACAGTTTGGTACGTTTCGTTATTTGACAAAAACGTGTGGAGTGCTACTAAAAGGACACAAACCTCATGCTTGCAGATGAACCAGTCAATAGGGAAGTAACATTCGTCCATCTGGGTAGCTGCATAACTTGCGGTGGAGTGGTGATGGACGAAATCACCTCCCTAATTGCAAGAAAAGGGCAATGTTTGCCAAATTCTGACATTCTTGTTGTCGAGCTAATATCAGCTTGGTTATGAAGGGTAGAGCGTATTCTGCTTTTATTCGTTCTGTCATACTTTTTTGAGCAGAGACCTGGCCCTTTTCTATCTGACCGTCAGTGACCCCGAAGCATTACGCGGGTCGGAGAGCAATATCAGATCAGTATTACTGAGTTGATTCAGAGGGTTGTGAGGGAAGTTTTTCCCGATTGACAGACCAGAAGTTCACACGTTACAGGTAGCGCTACCGGGACTATTGCATCGCAGAATCGTCTTCGCCCAGGCACGTAGCGGATGCAGGCGACTCAGGACTGGTCCCTCCACGACTTGGTCAGCTCAGACGAGTTGGTAGTTGTCGCTTCCGCGGATGGAACACAACAAATCCAGGGTTAGTGACCGTAACAGATTTGACTGTGTGACCCAGCCAATGGTGACCCCGCATATAAGCTATCGCCTCCACCATGTAGCTCTCTCACTACCAGTCATACAGAAAAACATAATCAGCCAACATCAATGAACTGGTTAGCTCATCGTGTCCGACGCCTAACTCTTATCCCCTTATTCCCCTGGAACTGTTGCACGCGTTTTGTAGATGAAATGCTGGACTGAACTCATGTAATCGACAAAATAATTGCTCTATTTACCGTTTGCTTTCTGTTTAATCTTTTCCAGGTGAAGCTAATTGTAAGAACCTACGGTATAGTTATTGTTTAGTTATCTTTAATAACGTCAGGACTGCCAAAATGCTACGGTTCTTTTAAGTGTTATTTATAAATGCATGTAGATCTACGCTTCCGTCTTCACTGCGGAACAGAGTTAAACGTAAGGAAACATCGTTAGAGGTAAACAATGAAAGCAAATTAGCACTGATTATTCACGAAGTGCGTCCCCCATGATCGCATTATAACACCCAAAGTTGAAAATATCTACCAGTGTGAAGTTTTATGTTGGACTAGATATTTAGATTTGAACAAATCTCTGCTGAAAGCTTCCGGTCCATATGCTATGAGTAGTATCTTCCCTCTATAAAGTGATAAGTGTTCGCCGAACTAGTTATACGTTCAATGCTTATCGTAAAGTTGATATTCCATTAATAATGTGTAAGCCGAATGAAACGCAAATCCGTCAGAGTAGTGTATGCATCACACAACGTGAGATGTAGCACACGAAACATTTGGATTGGAATCACTAAGCAGCTGTGTGTGTATTTTCCGATAATTCCCGTGAAATGCAACAAACGTACTCTTCCAGAAGATTATTTCTTTACAGTTTGGCTGTTTGCATGTTGTTACAGGCAAACTAAAAGACAGTGGTGCAACCAGTATATAGCGATCCGGGACACTGATAAGCCCACTTTATGTACGGTAACGTTTTTAGAGCCTAGGGTTGGATTTTGACGCGACGTTTATGAATTGTTGGCAGAATTTAACATGGAATACAAATAGCCTTCATTAACGCTTTGTTTTAATTTTTCGTTTGTCATTTGATTGAACAACTTCCACCTCACATTTTGCTCACATCCAGGGTTCAGAAGAAGACGAATGATAGGTCAAGGAGGTAGGTCGCAATTAAAATAAAAAAACTGCTCAAAATTTGATTTGATATGTGATCGGCGCCATAGTCACACTAGAGGTAACTTTACGAGAAACTCGTCTTGTGAGTTTCAGGCAACAGAACGTATCCTGAAGACACGATTAGGCGATACTGTTTTTTAACTGCCAAAAAGATAGTATGAAAACTGGGTGCCTTGAATTGCATGTCAAATTTGTCCCAAAAATTTAGACCCAGACAAAACGTTATACTGAGAGTAATATCTGCATTACTCTGTTCCACCCAGTTAACTTTCAGCTGTTAATTGTGGAGCAAGCATGAACGAAGAAGGCATGTCTAAGCTGTAGCTTCGATGTATAGTGTAGACAATCCAGGCTAATTTTTTCCATAAATTTCTCAACATACGAAGATGATAGAGCCTATGATGTTGACATTCATGAGATGCCTGTAGCTAGTAAAACTTGGTCGGCAAGTTATCTTACAAAGGTGATTAACTATTTCTAGTAAAGCGGTTGACCCTGAGGTTCCCTCTCACTGGATAAGTGTTGACCTCATGTTGACCTCACCCAAGGCGATGCGAAGATCCCACGGCGTTCAACTTGGAAGCACCAGAAATCAGTTTATGTGATCATATCTTGGGATGACTATCGTCAACTTTTCGCGAGCAAGCCTTTGAAGTGGAAAACAAAACCCACTTTTAGTAGACAGTTGTAGGGTTCACTCAATACATGCTTCGATCAGCTTAAACTGATAAGCCTCAGTTTCACCTTGAGCGAATGCAACTCACTAGCTGGTGTTCGCTTCGCTACAGCCCGTCGAGGCCTGTTATACTACGGCAACATCGATTACCAGGCATCTGATGAAGTTTGAGGCCTTCAGATTAGGCAAACCTAGATTCACAGCCATAGATTAGGACGACTGTGAAGGTGACCATTTAGATGCGGCCCTTCAACCATAGTGCTATTCGTTCCTGAGCCAAATTCGACTCAGAATTGTAAATATTACTCGTGCCTTGGTGATGAGTGCCATAACTTCACCCGTTATAGCTCATACGCAGAATAAGAGGCTTCTAAGACAAGTAAACTTATCAACCAAATCAAGCTCCTTATTCTAAGGTTTCAAATGGACTGATAGGAGTGGATAAACCTTGCACTGGGATGTCACTAACTGCGTGCCGAAACAGGGGGCTGTCTCCTGTATTTCATTTGGAAGAGTTTATGAACGCGTATGGTCGTCATCCAATTGATCAGCGTCATTAACCTAATCTAAGTGTACCGTGATTTCCTCTAGGGGTAATTTGGACACTCAGCTTCATGACCCTTTGGAGAGCACACCTCATGATGGTGGAACAAACGAGGGAGACAACAACGAACAACAACGAACGCTGCTAGTTGTGGGAAACTTGGATAGTCCAGTTGTAAACCCTAACTCGACCAAACGTATGAGAATAAATGGCACGAAGAATATTTACAAAGTTCGAAGGCGTTTCTACTCCATCATGTGTAAGTAACAGAGCCTACCTATTCACGAAGTAGAAGGAATCAAGGAAATCAAGGAAAACCGTCCCAGATGGTTGGTTGCGTGTATGAAGCTGTTGAAGCACTGAACGTTTTGTGGTGAACCGGTCAGTGCAGCCCTCACGCGGTTGAAATCACTCCCGGCGTTCTCGGATTCGGCGAGGTCAGACGTTACAGGATTACTGAAGTTGGTAACTGTGTAGCAACTGGAATAAGACTCGTATCCACGTGGTCGTAGCAGTCGCTATGAGTGCCTTTTTTGAACAAAGGTAAAATTATTGGTTGTTTCCAGATTGTTCGAATGTATCCGTCTTCCGAAATTGGTTTAAACAGCCACGTCAGGTCAAAACACGACAAAATTTTTAGAGCTAGTGGAAACTAACCCGTTCGTGCCGTCCGATGGCTCTTTGGGTTTGAATGACATAGCTGTGCTTCGGAGACCGAGGGAGGGTCTATACTCATTCTGATACTCGCGCTGAGCGGGTCAAATGAACAATAAGTTAAAGAGACAGAAGGAGAACGAAGCGTTTTTCCATAATATTCAGCGCAGCAATCAAGATGCAGGTTTTTGTTGCAATTCGCGTTCTGAATTTTATCCTTACTGACCTTACCAACAACGGTTTTTTGGCCAATATGCGGAAAAGTTTCCCAGTTGCACTTGGTTTCAGAGACCTCTGCGTCCAACAGGTTTCTGTATTCGTAAGCTGCTGAGTTTATTTTTAATATCCTTTCTGGCAGAATTATGATCAGCATTCTGAAGGGCACCATTAATGGAGTCGAGAAGTGGGCCTCCTTGTTTTGATACCCAGTGGTCTTTTGATGGACTATCAGAGACACTACCCGCTAAGTTCCCTGTCATGTGAATGTCTGTGCTCGTCTCGTCTCGGGTAAAAATGACGTCTCCTGAGGGGACGGCTTTTAGAACTCCTTACAGGCTGGGTTGATAAAGTTAATAAACTTATGGGGGCAGAAAGTATTTTGCTGGTTAAAAAGCAGTTGGTTCCTCCAAACCCCCCAGGCAAATTTGAAGAACTTTTGAACTAAATGAGATCATGGTCCAAATTGACTTGAGTGGTTCGCGTGTTAATAGCCTACGGTTGGAATCTAGAGAATAGTGACATTTAAATGAGCAGGCAAAGCTTTTGGGGATGGTGTTGAACAAAGATAGGAAGTATCACCAGCAGCCCATCTTCGTTTACCCACCCTACTCTATGCGTTACGTAAGGCGAACTGACTGATGGCGTCGCGAGACTGCCCACTTTAGACAAAATTATCAGCATTATCCAATCCATCATTTTTTGTAGCTGAAATGCACCCCGAATACCCAGACAGAGGCAGAATTTCAAGCAAATATGGCACTTCATTCGTGCAATACACTACATTCGTGAACTCCCACAGGTAATCAGTAACCTAGTGCGCGGTTAGATGGTACATTTTGTCACGACGAGGCGAAATAAATCAAAGCTGCGTGCACAAGCTATAATTGGTTTCCACCAATGAGAGGGTACAAGGCCAATTTTGAGAGGTAGAACTTAAGCGTCTTTCTAGCCAAATCAGTTCGGTTTCATCTATGGAACTCAATAAATCGGCGGGACTAGACATCCTGTGACACGAGTATTGAAGCACCTACAGGAGTGACCAGTGACAGCAGAGTCTCGCAGCTCAAAATCGATCACCGGTAAACATCTTTTAGACATTGGTTCCACTGCAGAATCAAGGACAAATTTTGAAGTAATTTTTATATTTCATCAGAGACAACGAATTCATACTGCAAAAAAAGTCGTACTACATCGTTTCAACCATTCTTGTGTGTGCACAAAAGTAACCGCTAAATAACGTAACTTTGATTCGGTAGTGGAAATATGCGTGTAATTTTCACCATTTGCTTTGTCATATTATTCAATTCCACTAGACTATTATCTCTCCTCATATACCTGACTACTAGCAGTTTAATGGCAAACTACCTGATTTTGCTCCGACCGCCATGACCAGTCGATTTTGCTCGCCCAGGTGACATCACGTGGTTTGCTTTCGTTACACTGACTTATTCAGCCAACCACGTCAAATGTCACAGTACACTCTTGTGGAACTGCGAATATGCCCTCTTGCAGCTGGTTGTTTAGCTCAGTATCGCAGGGGTAACCGCGATGGAACTATCTTCGCAGAAGACATACACATAAAACCGAATGACTTTAAAACCTCAGTGTACAGAGAGCGGAAAAGACGTATCCAAAGAAAAATCAGACTGATTGCTTCACTGGGCAGATGTAAATGCTGCAAAATATGGAAATATGACAATCTGCGCAAGGTAAACCTCTAAGAGGAATGAAGTGCTAGGTTATCATTCCCGGTCACAAACTATTGAGCATTGGTGTTGAAGATGAGATAGCCTGTAATGGGAGTCTATGCACACCATTTACGTGATGTTCCATATTGATACGTTCACCATTAAGGTATACGATGAGTTACAATTTGCAAACAAAGTTCTCATAGCTATAGTCAGTTAGTTAATTATCTTTTGATTTGGCAATAAAACTGTCTCTGTTAACAAAACCAGCTGATGCAATCAAAGGACGTCCTTCAGATTATGTTTGGCAGGAAGCTTCAGAAAAAGGAGATCGTATGAGGTAAAAATCCAGACAGGACAAAATTTCCAATAAAATTGACCAAATCTCCTTAAGTTACCATCAATCTTTAAGCGTCTCAGAGGAGGAATAATTTCACAAGTTGGATGAAACTACCTTCTGAAAAGTCATCACTCAAACAGTCAGTCAATACCTGACCACGTGATGGGGTTTCTGTTATTGAAGAATGAGCGATGCTCTGTTCTGTGTTGGTGAGAGCTAATCACACTGCTGATCAGCCACTTTTGACCAAACGTTCAAGTGTAAACAGCTGACTGGAAGGTCATGGGTTCGAAGCTCTATAAGTTTCGTGAGATGAGCACTCTTGATGATTTCCCATAAGGACGAAACAGCTGTACACTGCTTCTTGGCTTTTCGGCATAGACCGGCTTAACTGGCAAGACAAAATTTCCAAAGTAAATTAAGAAGCCTTCGTTTGTCGGCATAAGAAACCTATTTTACTTGTGACAATCACTATGGTTTTCAAAATGAACAACGGCTTGTTTAGCAGATGCTGTGAACATCAGCATATTTGCTGAATATTTTATATATTTCCAAAGAATGCCTGTAAATATCTTGGACGGTTCACTGGGACTGACAAGTGGTGCACACAAAGTACAAATTACTCAGAAGGCAGCGTTTCATTGTGTGCAAACAACAGAATCCTTTACGGATGTATTTCTGCGAAACGTTGTGAAACTCCATTCCGGTTTGCTGCTTTATAAAACCAAAAAATACATGAATACTGAAGTACGCACGGAAAGAGATCCTGAAATACGAATGATATTGTACACGGCTTCCAGATATCGGCTAAGTAACAACCTTACTCCGTTTACACCTGTAAATACAGGGCAAGGCAGCCGGCTGTTCGGTGGGAGTAAGTTTATATGACAACGGTAATGTTTTACACTATTATTCATTTAATGAAGACCCGCAGAACAGCAACTTATTTTGAACAAATCAAATAAGAGGTCTTTTTAAAAATACATCTATATTTGTGTGGCCTGGAAAATAAAAATTGTGGAGAATTTTTCACTCCCTTTATTGCAAACACTCGAAACTAACTAGGCTTAGAGCTGTGGTTACACGTTCGATGTGCATTTACTGACAAAATACTTCCGGATGGAGAGAGGCTGTAAGAAAACAAAATGCCTACCTAGATGAATGTACACTCTTACCTTTGAGAATCTCACCATTTTTCTGTTTGAAATTAAGAATCACCTCTCACACACGGCAAAATGCTATCTTTCTCTGTGTCAGTAAGGCTATTGGTGATGACTGTTGAAAAGGATTCGCGTCACGATTCTGTAACTAAGGCTGCGCGTGCACGATAGACCAGATTGCAATTCCTAATGAAGAAAACAACTGAGGAAGTACAAAGGATATATTACTCATAAGTAAAATGATTGAACTTTTGTCTTGTGATAATATAAACATGGAATTTTTATTGGTAGATACCAGCTGAGATAGGAAATGATTTTGTATGACGATTTTGGGAAGAATATCAGCCAAAATTCTTACCCGCTGAAATGTAAAACTGAAGTAGACTACTTACAAACTCATCCATTTAAATACGGAGTGTTAGCAGTGGATGTCATTCTTGCTATCGGGCCAAGGTCGTACTAGCGCGAACAGGCCGTTTGCGTCCAACATTTGTACAGTATTGCACACATACTACATATTAAATAAAGCATGTGTCAGCAGTCTATTCTGTTTGAGGAGTACAAAACTGTTAAACCGATCTGGCTATCTTTAAGCGTGGCATTTCAAATGCTTATCACTGCGTGGCATCAGTCAAGTGGAAGCTCTTCTCCTGCACTCAACAGGGGGAAAGATGGGCTGACTTCAGTTAGTGTGAGACTGTCATGCGACTGTCATGGTCGAAACATTGGTGATATACATATTGAATGAATGGATTGTTTTTTGGAACATGCTTCGTAATAAGCGAGTATTAGACCAAGAGGGCAGTATATAGGGACCTCGCCAGAGTCAGTCCTCTCTAAGGGAAACATGACCTATGGGTAGAAGAGCTCTTAACTAAGCAGGCTAAAAACCAAGGGTAAATTTTTGGATGGATGGTTAGTGGCCACACAAACTATTATAAGATTACTGGATCGAGCGATACACACCCAGGTGAAGGTCTTTTAATTGGAACTCCTTGGAGTTGCCAATGTGATCTACGAGTATCTTTCATTCCAAAGTTGACATATCGGACCAAGCGGAATAAACACTCTATCGCCAACAACCACGGCTAGCTCCATTTTTTGGCAGGCTTTTGCATCAGCTATTTGTAACTTACTTGCGGCTGCTGAGAAATGTTTGCCTTATAGCCGCCTACGTGATACTATGATAATAACTGGGTGGGGCTGCTCTGCTGTTCTGTCCAAAATAAACTCTGTAGCTAAGCGATAGCTCGTTGACCAGTCTTTAAGCAGGAGGTTTGAGAAGGTGGACAGGAAAATGCAAATTAAGTTAGGGGGGATGAGAATTTGGGAAAATAGAAACAACAGTGTATACGTAGTTACCCACTGATCTCCGTCGCTGTACCAGCGCATATGGGGTTCGCAAAAACTCGCTTTACCCGATAATAGATGGTAAAATAAAAAAGTTGATGACATCGTCGTTACCAGCGCTCCATAGTCAGTCATCAATATTGTCGATCATAGTTTTGGTCACACCTAGGCTACAGTCAATCCAGTCGTAGGCAGAGACAGAGAATACGCATTTAACTTGTGAGAACCAGATTTACTAGTCTAGCATATCCTTTAAGAATTTTCCCTTTAGCACACCAACTGAGAATCACCCCCACACATCATATACCAGCGATGGAGGCTACCTGATTGTCAGGAATGGAAGCAGAATAACAGGCTGTGATTTGGGGGTCGAGAACCACATCACCCAGAGTTACTAGAGTCAGATAAAGGAGCAAACACGCGATAGATGTCAACACTAACGGTGCTCCATATTGAGTACGAGATGAGTTGTTGTTTACCAGGTGACGGTTTATTCGTTCGCTGAGCCTGGCCGTTTGCACGTGAAGGTTCCATCATCATGAGTGCTGAGTGGGGAGTTCCTCTCTTGCTCCTTGGATGTTTACATTTTTTATAGCATATCTCATTCCTTTAACCCAATTTTCTGTTGCACCTTGCTGTGTGCATGACCAAGTTGAATTAAATCGTTGAGGTTGCTGGATTGAGTACTCTTTGTAGTTTGATGAAACTGTGGGGCTCATCATGCTTGCTGCTTTTTGATGATGGCACAGGTCATTTTTCAGTGGCAAAGTGCACAAACTAGAGTAAAGGTAAACTGAGACTATCTGCTGCTGAGTAAACCGTAAACTGAGTGAGTGGGTATTTTGTTCAAAATTTTGGATTGTCTGTGGTCGCCTAGTGCTCAGTATGAAGTTAGCTTGAGGATCAAAATAAAGCCTGCGGATCGACAGTTCAAGGATACAGAGCAACTAGCCAAGATTCCTGGGTCGACATGGTTATTTTTTGCTGTGTTGGAGTTGGCACTCTGTATCTGAAATGTAATTTTGGGAAGTTGGGTGCAACACTGTCTCTCAATTCTTTGCCGTGGAGGAAAAGCAGTGCCATCATGAAGAGGTACTAAAATAAGAATCCGAAATATCCTCAAACTCCGTTCAGATCTAGCTGCGAAACAGCCGTTCCACGTACATGTAATTCTCCATAGGAAAGGTGCTGTTGTGGGAAAGTGCGTGTCATGAACTTGAACCAAATCTCGTCTGGTGACTTGTTGTCGTTTGTGAGGAAGATGAAGAACAATGCGGCAAAACTATTTTAAAAAAAATGAGTATGCTGGAGTTGGAGCACCATGCACACCTCAGTGTTCCAACGGGTAGAGGTCGGACACTCCTGAGGTTTATTTCCTAGTCCTCTAGGAGAGCTTTGGAGAGTAGCCGACAGAAAAGAAGGGAGGAGCAGGGAGTTTATAATCTGATAAAATTTGGTCAATATAAAGTTGCTGTACGCACGTATGATGGCGTAGCCCCTTCACAAGACATAAGACACATATCAAATG